>BLKR01003255.1:0-145601 GCA_011170035.1 Teleogryllus occipitalis | reverse complement strand
TTCTAAATACCTCTTCTTTTGGCGCTTTTTTTGGGGTTAATACTCGTCGATTTTAACTTTAACCACCCCTGCAGGTGCTGCAGATTTGAAAACTTTATTAATAACAAAGGAAATGTATAGAGAGATAATTATATTTCATGGAAAATATGATGCACAAAATATTCAGTGTATAATAACTAATAAAGAAGTTTTTCATTCTGTACGGTTGCTCCCGTTAATATTCAGTATGTGGGTAAAACGTTAAAAAATGTAACAACAAAATTATAATTATTTCCGATAGTATAAAGTAGTGCAAGCAGAATTAATTTATGACTGTGAACTATAACTGCAGTGTTACATGAACTTCTCATTATTGGGTTTCCGAATAGACAATGTAGTCAAAGTAATAACGATTACGTGGATGTTTCTTCAATATGTAAAAACATTTACAAATTCAAATGTATGGGCGCTTTTTATTTTATATCATTGTGTCTTGAAATACCTTATGTTGTTAACATAGTTTACATTAGAAAAATACTTTCCAAAGAAAACATGAACAATTCTTGTAAGCCAAATACATTACAACGTGGTATTGTGCATCAGTACAAAAGAAGATAAATTAAATTAATTAAGATCAGCATTTTTCCAGTGCCGTATTTGGACCTCCATCTCAATATTCCATGCTACAAAACAATTCACCGAATACTGCCTGTTACTTTGTTTTTACAACAGTATCCCGAAGGCATCCTACAGCGGCTCAATAAGGTACACAGGAACAAAGAGGATATGACAAAAGAGCAAATCCGATTTGCACTCCTCTCGGAGCCCACGTGCGCAGGCCCGGCAACAAAAGCTGGCGCAGGTGCGCGCTTTCTCCTCCGCCCATCAGCCTCCGTTGGAGAGCACGTCGCGTTGCATGTATTTTTCCGCCGGCGTCGAGTCTTCAAAGGCGGGATGCCTCGGCGCCGCCGTCTCCCGCTCCGCGCCGCCCGACCGCCCCCGCAGCCTCAACCCCGAACCATCGCCACCTCAACGTCGCCGTCGTCCCCCGCCACCCCCGCCGCCCCCACCGCCCCCTCCGCCCCCACCACCCCCGCCGCCCCCGCCGCCCCCGCCGCCCCCGCCGCCCCCGCCGCCCCCGCCGCCCCGAACCATCGCCATCGTCCCCGCCCCCCGCCGCCCCCGCCGCCCCCGCCGCCCCCGCCGCCCCCGCCGCCCCCGCCGCCCCCGCCGCCCCCGCCGCCCCCGCCGCCCCCGCCGCCCCCGCCGCCCCCGCCGCCCCCGCCGCCCCCGCCGCCCCCGCCGCCCCCGCCGCCACCGCCGCCCCCGCCGCCACCGCCGCCACCGCTGCCCTTGCATTTCTCGCTCTTACAGTTAGTTTATCGCTATTTGCAAAGTATTTATTCAAAGTAAGTGTTTCTTCTAATGTAACAATTCGTTGCTTGAGCAGTAAGTTATTTTTAATTTCATTATTGTCTTATATATTTCATTTTATTTGTCAATTTTATTTTATATTTTTGCCTTATCTCAATTTGCTCTTTATGTTAATCTCTCATTTTTTCTTTTTTATGTTAGAAACCCACTGAAGATGGGAAATTGTTTTCCCGAAAGTTAACTTTTGGCATGTAATAAATATTATAACTGTTATTGTTGTGGATAATTATCCCTCTCATTATTTTGGGTCTTCAATTTTTCATATCTGCTATGTAGACTATATTCTCCTACTCACTGCGTCATTGCTTATGACTACGGGGCGGATTTTGATGAAATGTCACTTTTTTCTTTTCACTTTAGAACAACGCCTGTTAGTATAGATATTCATTTTATATTTTGATAAAAGGAAATGAACCGTTTTTATAAGTCATTTTTTCGCATTTTTCTTAGATTTCGACCAAAAGTCATTTTTTACCTTTTCCGTCATTTTTACTGCATTTTCGCTTATTTAATCGATTTTACGGTAATTTCAATGGTACTTGCTTCAAATAATATTTATGAAATGCAACGAATTCCTTAAGCTGGCTTTACACTTGCAAGAAAATGGCGAGCAATATTATTTCGCAAGAAAAGTTGCCAATGTAAACATTGCGGCAATAAATATTTCTGATGTTGGCAATATTTCTTGCTAGATATTCCGGTCGTAATGTAAACACGCGTGTTTCCGTCCTCGGAAAGATATTGCCGGCTGTTGCTGGGACTAGAATTGGATTGAAGTCTGAGCAAGATATTGCTGGAAGAAACCAATGATGGCCACGGTCAGATGCGCAGGAAGTACGGTTAAGGTAGTACATAGACGTATTATTTTGAATTGTTATATGCATTTTTTCGTAAAATGTGTGTGCGAAAAAGGTTTAATAAAATAAATGAAGTAATAAATATTACAAATCCTCTGTTTGATAATCGAATGGTTCAAATTTTGGTTTAGCTATAGATGCTCTCTAATTATTATTTTTGTTATGTTAAAAATTATCAAGATTCCTAATCTCAGATTTAGAGATTTTAACATTAATCTATAATACATCAACAGTAGGTAAAGAACATTTTAAAACTTTTTACCGAATTAATAATTGCGCCTTTTATAAATAGAAAATTACTTAAAACCCACGTGAATCGTAGTAAAAAATAAAAAATTGAGGTTCCTGAACCAAATTTGCACAAGTCCCTTTTCCTTTCATCTTAAAATACAGTCATATGTCTTCAGAATACGTCGTTTCTTTGTATCTTCATTGAGCACAATAACTGCGACCACGACTCGCATCTTCTCCCTTCTACTAGCCATGTCGGAGTGAGATATAACCTCACTTACGTTGACGCGCCACTTTCCTCGTGGCATCACCAAGCACGGCAAGAAAAAGTTCTAATATAAAACGATCGGCAATATCTTGTCGGAAAGATCTTCCACCCAACTTTCTGGCAACATATTGCCCCGTCTTGTTCTTGCTAGTGTAAAGATGACCGCAAGAAACAGCAACAAATTGCTGAAAGATGTTGCGGAAACCTATTGCTAGTGTAAAGCCAGCATAAGTAATCTATTCAATTTATTCGCTCAGAAATTGTAAGGTCAGCCGTTGTATGTAATCGAAGTTTCTGTGAACTCTGTAAGTGCCTTTATCGGTTCAGCCAATTTCGAACTAAACACAGATATCCTGATAAAGAACAGTCCAAACCAAACGTTGAAAGCAGAGTTCTCTTGAAGGAATAAAAGAAGCCTTCATTACATTAATAACGTATCCAATAGCTTGAGTTGTTCATTCGAACTGGTTTTGATCACATTTTTGTACATCATTTTTATTTGATTTTGATCTATTTTCAAAACATTGTAAGAGCATTTTATTGATCATTTTAGGCGATGTTTTAGGTCATCAAATTCCGACCTCTATTCATGACACAGCTGTTGGAAAGAATATTCCCTCTCGTGCGCTGATTAAGATCAGCCAATTGTTGCTGCTCCAGGATCCCAATTTGCAGGCACTCGATAGCGGTTTTATTCTTCAGTAGGCCACTAGTATTATTAAACTACTTCAAAGTAAATGTAAAAAAAATATGAACAGAAAAACTGGTGTAAGCCATGTTATGGGAAACTTATTAATACGCTGCGGCCAAATTCCCTGAATCTTCAGAGTGGCGTTGTGCATTGTCGTACGGTTTTCTTCCTTCAGTGCGAGGCCCCGCCAATGCCGCGTATCGCCGAAGCAGGGTTCCATGAGACCCGCTGCCCTTGAGCGTCTTCTGAAGGTAATGGCATCACTGCATCGAACAGAAACACTCCGCCCTTCCAGGAATATTGGTATTTCACTGAATAGTGTGGTTTAAGAGACAAGAGGTATTTCTTTGTGATTTTCTCAATGTACTTTTACTCAACATTTTAATATTGTTAGATCTTATGAAGACATAATTCAGAAATTTTAATTTTCTCATATTTTGTTTCATAATTTACAAACATATAAATTAGCTACTTTGTCGCTTTTAAGAAGGAAATAATATAATAATAATAATAATAATAATAATAATAATAATAATAATAATAATAATAATAATAATAATAATAATAATAATTGTATAAGCGCCGAATATGATGTTATGTTGGTAAGGTGTGGTTATCATGTTTTAATATTTATTTATTATATATTTAATTGTTATTATTCATAAATACATCTTTAATAAATAAAAAAGCAGTATAGATATTTGGAAAATAACGATTTCAACATATAATTGAACCATTAGTTGAAACTTATAGAAATATTACGTTTTCGATAAAAATAAAATTGAATACTGTGATATTTGGCGTCGCAGAGTTGTCAAAGGGGAATATTTATTTGTGCAAAATGATTAAGCAAAATTATTTATTTTTCGACGCTATTTTTCATGCAATATTTAAAATATTAAGGAGATCTAATATTACACAAATATCGACGATGTAATTCGTGCAAGATCATGAGATTTTCAGCAAGAATAAGTTACTCATTAGACACAAAAATCTAACACGGTTTGCTTAAAAAATTCAATTAAAGAAATGTGACAATTTGACTGACGTCTGAAGAAAAAATATGATCCGTGAATGACGTGTGAGAATACTCAAAAAAACTTCAGACTTTGACCCGATGGGCGTAATGAAAGAAGAACGTAGCTGAGAAGTATCTGAGAGATGGGATAAACTATTGAAAACTTTATACTTGGGTTTTTCTAACGTGGCGGCTGAGAGTAGTATCTCCAAGATGGAATTCAGCACGACGTTTTGAGTCATTCTCAGTCCTTCCGCAATATGTCGCATGATCGTGACCGCATCAAGCTGTGCTGCAGAACAAGCGATTCTAGTGGCAGGACTGAAAATGACTCAAAAAGTCGTCTCGAATTCCATCTTGGAGATACTACCCTCAGCCGCCACATTTGAAAAAAAAAACAAAGAAGTATATACGTTGATTTCATATCCCCATACTTGTATTTGTTGGCTTTTTCAAACTACTGCAGGTTTCACGACAAGCAATGAATAAAAGTCAGCGTGCCGATTCTGTCGTGCCTTTCCATTTGCGGTAGTGAACGCACCCTGGCGCACAGCGACTGGTATCAATTTCACGCTTCCGCAGCTCAACTATTCCGTGCGACCCCAACAAATTTTGGAATGATGATTAATTACTTCGTTCCGTTGTAAACGACTTTGCTTTAAAAATTAATTCGCTGAGTTTGATTTCAAGCTTCCGGATGGTCAAGTTGGCAACACAGTTGTTCGTTTCCGCCGACGGGAATGGTTTGATTAATAATTTCGGCATATTTGCTACTGCGGCCCTGCCGGGCAATTGGTGAAAATGAGCCAATTAGAGCCCGTTATTTCCCGGGGGAATTCCACTGGCAAATATACAGCATCGAAACTACCACACCGCCTAGAAAGTTTGCTCTGCGTTTGCGAAGTGTCTATTTGGCATTATCGCTCATGGCTGTGTACAGCGTTGCCTGTTTAAAATGAACTTTAGACAACAATTGAAGTGCATTTAAGGCAATTGCAGAGATAATTTTATTTTTTATTCTTACGCTGGACTGTGGAAAGTCAGTGGACTGTAGAAAT
Source organism: Teleogryllus occipitalis (assembly GCA_011170035.1). NCBI lineage: Eukaryota > Metazoa > Arthropoda > Insecta > Orthoptera > Gryllidae > Teleogryllus > Teleogryllus occipitalis. The sequence continues at coordinate 140,065 of BLKR01003255.1, read as the reverse complement.
TCAAATCCTACTACATCTTCTTCACCCATACACTTCACCCTGTCCGTCCCCGTCTCCTTCCGTCCCGCCCTTTCCTGACCTGTCCACCCCACCTCGTCCTGTCCTGCCTGCTCCAATCCTCTCTCCGACACACGTCGACGCGTCCCGACCCGCTCTGCTCCACACCTTGTTTCCCTCGATCTACTTCGTCCCGCCCCGATCAGACCTGCACTGCCTCGTCCCGTCTCGTCCCATCCCACCTCGCCAGTCCCTGTTCTGGCAATATCAGAGCCTACCTACCTTCGTCTTATCACACCTGATAACAGTCCCGTGTTTTTTTTCAATTTATTGGTTTTGATGGTAGGTACATAGATTAGTTGTTAACAACTTTACATATGTATTGATTTCTTATAGACAAACTTAAAATTAACTTATAATTAACTTAAAATTAACTTACAACTATTACAATGGGAGAGTGATCTCTAGTGGGTCCTCTAATCAGGTTCCAATTCGGCGAATTTGATGAGAAATGAATGGTAGGGGTATTTATTTGTAATTCTGGTTTGATGGATGGGACTGTCCCGTCTATTCCTGACTAGATGCATTGCATTTTTCGTATCTATTTCCAGTAATAAAATAAATCGATGAAACGAATATTTAGGTAAGGGAATTATATATGAGCACAATCAATTTATGGGTTCGGCCAGACGAAAGTTGTAAAAATCATTATTGGGTTATCAAAAATATTATGTGGAGTTTTGCGTCTAGTAAGTAATTATACGAGCTTGCAAAAAGTCAGTTATATTTCATACAATTAACTTTTATTGATATGGAATAAACTAAATGTGACTCGTTATGAGAAAGAAAACTTTCTAATAATGTAAAATTTTCCATTTAAAATATTTATGAATAGGGTAAACTATTGCCCTTTCTGTGAGTAATTATTAAGTCAGTGGTGGAATCTAGTACGATATTTTTGGTGGAAACAAACTAATTCAAGTATCATGAAAAAGTTCTATGTACAAAGAGAAAAATAGACCACTAAGAAAGTTTTCTTATTAATATACTGAAAGGTCGTGAAATATTTATATTTACCACTTTTTGAAGGAGAGATGTCTTATAAATCATTCTTTCGAATATTACATCATATGAAAGTGTGCGAGCATTAATTACACGCTATCACACCGCTACAAAATGAGAAGCGATCTTGCCAGTATTGCATTTTGTTTCCACATGATTGTACTTATTTGAAAGAGGACGTTCTCTCTTGCGTAAAACGCCATGAAATATCACCAAAGGAAGCAACGATCTCCCAAGCCGTGGGTTAGAGATAATACAGAGCGAAGCGGAAATTTGCAAGTGTGGGCGCCCTGTTACCGTATTTATTCTATCGGTCTGAAGCATCGGAAGCGCACTATCACAAAACCCTCCAGAGCGCGCTGGCGGCGTCTCATCTGCTTCGTTCTCTACGCACCGCTTCCGCTCTCCGCCGCCAGAGGCGCTCGCGGCGAACTTCACCCTCGGCTGCGCCAGAGCTGCACAGTGGTCCGAAGGCAAGCGAAGGCGTCCGTAATGCAATGCTGCTGAAGAAAAGGTGCGAAGATGCCTTCTCGCCCATACGCCACAGACAGTTTTTACTCTTCTTTGAATAAATAAATTAAATCAAATTATTTATAAAAGTTCTTTGGATTAGTTTTTAATTAAACCCCTTTGTTTTTAGAGGGATGAAACGAAATATGATGTATAGATTTAAGATTTTAAAGGTTGGATTACCCGTGGTTATAATAAGCGTTGGGTTTGTACAGTTTAAGGTGTATGGATACTGTGTAATTACTGATTAATTCAAGGGAATAAAAAAAATTGCTAAGGAATTTCAGTGTTTTAAGAATATCTGTCAATACTCTTTAAGCAACCTAGAATTTAATTATTGGAAAAATTTACAATGTGTATTATAAAAGAGAATTGTCACCTATTTATATTTTCTTCTAACTATTGTCAATAAACCTTGTTTAGGAGTGTATTTTGCTTTGTATGGGTGATGGAAGGTATATTTTTTTCATATAAATACTATAAATTTCTTTATACTATTACCTACTCACAAAGTCATTCCACAGAAATTTGAGAATGTAAAGTCATGCCTAACCAGATACTTTTTTGCAGAATCATGTTTATATTTTACGCAACTATTTCGAAGAAAATGTAATTAATCTATTGAATTAATATCTATAATCCCTTTATCTATCAACTTGAATATAGGAATAATGAACGAATATTTAATTTACTGATCCGATAAACATGCAGTAACGGTACAAATTGAATGCATTTTAACCCTTATCTGGCTGGTGTGCCCCTACGGGCACGCTGTACTAATCTTTAATTACTTCAAACTTTCACCTTAAAATGTTACAGTAACGCAAATCGAACTTCATGTTATTTTCCATACCATACTAAAAGGTGTCACTCCGAGCACTTCAAAATTTTGAGAAAAAATTTAATTTGTTTAAAATTTAATTACTTTGTTTCAAATTGTACAATGGTGTAATGAAAATTTAAAAAAATCAGGCATATAAGGGTTCAAATTGCCTATAACCTTTATATTTCAATTGTAACAACCCTTGACTTTTTATTGGAATTTTGGTCCACAAAACATGCAGCCTTAAGGTATGGAATGTGTTCCGTTGGGCGTTGCGTCCGAAGCACTGTGCGTGTCTGCGTGAGCCTGCGTGCGTCGCCGCGCATAAATTCCAAAGGTGTCACTACGAGCACATCAAAATTTTGAGAAAAAATTTAATTTGTTTAAAATTTAATTAATTTGTTTCAAATTGTACAATGGTGTAATGAAAATTTAAAAAAATCAGGCATATAAGGGTTCAAATTGCCTATAACCTTTATATTTCAATTGTAACAACCTTTGACTTTATATTGGAATTTTGGTCCACAAAACATGCAGCCTTAAGGTATGGAATGTGTTCCGTTGGGCGTTGCGTCCGAAGCACTGTGCGTGTCTGCGTGAGCATGCGTGCGTCGCCGCGCATAAATTCGCGTCTTGACGAGGCGGCGGCGGCGAGTGGCGGCGGCGGCGTGGGCGCCCAAACGTGGTGGCATAACGAGCGAGGCACGCCACGGGACGCGCGCGTCACATATTCCAGCGGCGGCGGCAAGGGAAGCAAAGAGCCGGTGGCGGTGCACTGGACGGCTGGCGAAGATAGCCACGAGGTAGAAACTGTCTTCCTTCTTAACAGCGAATATCGGCTGAGGTGGGTCAGGGCATCAATTATTGCCACTTCAGTGCCCATGGCCGCTAGGAATTAGGAGATCGGGCCAGGCGGAGGTAGGATTTTCGGCACTAGCTAGTCAGAAGAAGGAACACTCTACCGACTTTTGCCGAAAGCAGTGAGACGGGTGATGACGGCAAAGCCGTCGAAAGCCGGCTATTTGAATAAAAATAATATGTTGACGAAAATGACCTCTTTTATTTCTTCTCATAAGAACGTCAACAACACCAAATCATAATTCCGACAAATCATAATTCCCACAATTACTAGCTAGTCAGCTAGGTCGAAGTCAGCCGCAGTCAGGAGGAGAATTCTGGCGGTCGCTTTGTCTGAATGGTAGTTTTTCGTAGTTTGTCGAATCAACACCAGGCGAATGCCGGAGCAGTACCCTAACAAACGAGCCACAGATTGCACGAATCGTTCCTTCCCCTTTTTTGTCCTATCCTCACCCCTTACTCACACACTTACACTAGAATGCACTGTACTCGTACTGCCACACATGCCGGGAGACCAATCCAATCGGGGACTTCGAACTTGTCTCGTCTGGGGCGGTGCCAAGATGGTGGAGATACTTGGTTGAGGAAAAGTCCGCAAGCCGACAGTACGACGGTACGGATCTCACTATCCTGCAGTGGAAGGTCACCGCCACTTTCTGCATAAAAATTCAATACATTTACGGGACTAACGAGCTTATAAGATGACGCGTCCGGAATCACTATTCAATTAATCAATCAATCTCGGGGATGAGCTCTTCGACCTCTCCAGATGCAATGCATTTTTCTTGTAGAGTTTTGGGCATAAATGCATTTTTGGCTACATCCTCATGTATTGTTTTGAATATAAAGAATGTGTTCCTGTGGAAAGCAAAATGGACACGTCATGATGAATTGGAGGTAACGCGATTACCATGTGCCCTTGTGCATTGCTGTCCGTGTGGGTAACTACATTATTAAGAAAGAGTGGGCTACAATGACGAGGCGTAAAAATGTATTTTAGATGTATTTATGTCTAGGTATACGATTAGCGATCTTGACTTGAGATTAGTTCAGTTGCTGATTTACTTCAGCATTTTCATTTAATTTCATTAAAACTGATATTCATATATGAAAGTGTAAGATAGGGTGAGTATTTCGTTAACGGACGTCCGTAACGCATTTGAACCTGTTGACAAGGAAGATAAAAGCGTTAGGCTCACACTTCATTCCGCCATAAGGCCTGTGTAAAACGAGGAGGAAAGGTACGACCTTATACCTTCATAAATAGTGCACACCTATAGGAGTCTCTACGGCCACCTTACAAGCGACAAAATGACCGCCTAAAAACAGGAAACGTTGGGAATTTTTCCATCTCTGACAAACCGATTCTCGTATGTGAGGGAGTTACAATTATTCCTTACTAACTCCACAACGCTGGAAAGAATTGACGGGAAATGTTGAAGAAGTGATAGGAAAGAAATTCGCAAAAATAAGTTGAAATCATATCTTCGGGATAGGTTATGTCTTACCCTCATAATGAAATTCAATACATTTACGGGATTCACGAGCTTATAAGATGAGGCGTCCGGAATCACTATTCAATTAATCAATCAATCTCAACAGGAGGTGAGCTCTTCGACCTCTCCAGATGCAATGCATTTTTCTTGTAGGGTTTTGGGCATAAATGCATTTTTGGCTACATCCTCATGTATTGTTTTGAATATAAAGAATGTGTTCCTGTGGAAAGCAAAATGGACACGTCATGATGAATTGGAGGTAACGCGATTACCATGTGCCCTTGTGCATTGCTGTCCGTGTGGGTAACTACATTATTAAGAAAGAGTGGGCTACAATGACGAGGCGTAAAAATGTATTTTAGATGTATTTATGTCTAGGTATACGATTAGCGATCTTGACTTGAGATTAGTTCAGTTGCTGATTTACTTCAGCATTTTCATTTATTTTCATTAAAACTGATATTCATATATGAAAGTGTAAGATAGGGTGAGTATTGTGCATTTCTGCCCCAGTTACAACGACACCATGCTTAAAAATATATTTTAAGCTATTTTCTCCTCATATTTTTCTTTTAGTATGATGACTAATTACACTGGCAAAACGAGCTATAGATATCTGGCATATTGTTTACTTTTTCTAACGTAGTTTTACTGTTAATTTCAAATCTGATATCTCTTTTAATCTGTCAGGTCAGGGTTATAAGATATCGACAAAAGTGTTAGATACCAAGATATCCGTCGAATTGTTTTTCAGTGTTATTCGTTATCGTTTTTAAAAATATTTGTAAAATTTATTAGTTCCATTAATTTGTAAATTTTATGATTTGTTTGTTTCACTCGAATTTGTTCGCCATTACGGAATTGTAACTAAACTTGTTTTAAATCATACTACAAATTTATTCATAATTTAAATCATACAAAATATTGGATTGTATTACAAATTTGTTAAATAATTAAATTTATATTTTTTCATTTAAAACAATTAAATACTTAATTGATATCGTTCTTATCATATATTTTTAGGCAGATGAAGTTTCGATTAGTGCTCATTTGCGTATAAATTACGCAACCAATTTTGCCAGCGAAGCGTAATTCTGAAACCATATCGCAATGTTCTCGCATTTGAGAATACTATTTCAATTTATTAAATGTATTAATTACACTTGCTAAAATACTCATTTGTTGTGAGAGAACACATGTGTGAGTATCGATTAAGGTGTTTGATGTTCTTGATGAACGACTATCAAATTGACGACAGCGGGTTACTCTCATCTGGCCGTGTTGGCCGTCTCTATATCGGGAAGATAATAGCTTTGTTTCAGAACGCAAAACAATCTATTCTTACATGTTTGTTGGGAGCTTCAAATCTTTCGAATGTAGGAAGCCAATAGGAGAGTGTAGAGGATTTTGTCAGGATCTGATCGGGACCAGTTTAACCAAGAGGCAACTGAAGATGTTGTCAGGACCTTTTGTGTTTATCTGAACCAATAGGTGAGTGAAGAGGATGTTGACAAGAGCAGGTTGGGTCCACCTGAACCAACGAGCGAGCTCAACAAGTTTGTACTCGCGACGACTGGGTTATCGCGCAATGGTAAGACACTTCACCTCATTAGTGCGGAAGGCATTCGTTATATCCGGCATTTCTGCCTAGGTGCTCTTTTCTGCTCAGGTAGAGCTACGCCATTGAATTCTTGCGTGGGTGCAAGCTTCCTGTGATCACGTGGCAATACACACAAAATGAACACCGCTCAAAATGTAGTAATAATAACAGACAAGAGGTATCAAACTAGGAATTGCATGAGCAAAAAGTAATTGAATTAGATATTACGTGTTACATGTTCATTGCTTAGAGGAGTCGTTGGTGCTTACAACACTTTCGTGGAGTTATGTTACCCATGCCCTGTAGTTACGTTACCCATGTCGTACGTAGTTTTTTTTATTCAGCATTACATAGGAACCTTTCTCATTTCATGAATTCATTCATTATTAGGCGTTTTATGGAATAGATTACAATGTGTTAGTCGCTTATTGCACGAATAATTGTGTTATCACACGCTCAGTGAATGGCAGGTAGCGAATCTTGGAAAGATCACAGTGAATATTAGTTTTCGCTCAAAAGTCAAATATGCTTCATGTTATAACGAATTTGCTTTCATAATCAACTTTGGTTTAAAAGAAAATTATAAATTGATAATATAGGTATTATAAAAAAAGGGATGGCATATGTAATTCATTCACAATACCCTTTTATCGCATTTGTACAAATATGAACACGGGCTGCTAAAGTTTCTCGTTTTCTAAACGTACTTATGCAATAAATCTAATCGTTATGAACTAGTTTTATAATACACTTTCATGTGATAACCACGCATGTGGGGGAAGAAAGTAAAGGAGTTTCTGCAGAGAGAAGAATCAGGAGTGGAGCGAACGGGAGAAGGGAAGAAGCAAAAGTTGTTTGGATGCTTGGTTAGAGATTCCGCGCGCGTCAACAACTTTGGTCATTAGACCCGTAAGTGTAGTGCATGATTTTTCCCTCGGGAAATAGTGATCTTCCCCCACTGAATGGCGAGATCCGGCGTCTACCTACCGTCGGCTAGCAGGGTTTCCCCTTAACCAGGACTCTCCCACCAGCGAAGCACCGACTCAGCCGGGACAAGCTCTAATCTCCCGATCGATCTCCCGGAATATATGGTAGTGTAGTGCATGTTAGTGTAAGTGTGTGTGCGTGTGTGTGTAGGGGAGAGAATAAGACAAGAAGAGGAAGGAAACATCGCGCGCGGTCTGTGGCCCGTTTGTTAGGATACTACCCCGGCATTCGCCTGGTGTTGACCGGAGAAACCACGGAAAACTACCCATCAGAGCAGCCGGCCGGTATAATTCTTCTCCAGACAGCGATTGAATTCGACCTAGGTGAAAAACTAGTCATAAATCTTGCCGCCGTCAAGACTCGAACCGAAGACCTCCCGGTCACAGGTGCTGCAAGAAGCAAAAGTAAACGGAGAGCGGATAGGGAGGTTATTTGTTACTGACTGTTGCACGTCATTGGAGCGGTGATCATGACCCTTCAGACCTTTTATATTTCAAAACGCACTCAACTTGCAAGGATTGCTTCATCTCGACTCTCAAGCAAGGGCTCCGTAGCGTTCGCAATTTGCGGAGAAGAATGACGCAAATTTCTGGAAGGTCCCACGTTTGGCGCCTGCCAGGTGTAAAATCCTCAGCTCCGGTGGCCGGCAGCGCAGTCGGGAGTCCGAGCTGTGAAATTGTGTCGCATCCCGGTGAGCAGCAGTGCGGTGGTTAGTGCAGCGGACAATGTAGCAGAGCAATAGAAGTTAGCCACGTGAATAATCCAACTGAACATAAACTCGGGTATAAATATAGAATATTAGTATTAATTACATCATTGGTGATACAAATACCTTCTCATATAAATGTAAATAAAAGATGTTATCTGGTATCAATAATATCCATATTTTCACTTAAGATCTTTTTGATCGCGAAGCGATCATCATCAGAGTTGTCTGGAAAAATTACAGGAATTGAAGAAATATAACTATTAACAATGACACAAATTATTTACAAAATAAGATACACAAAGTTTGGAGTCCAGATGCGTATCCGGACCCGCCTTCGCCCGCCCGCGCCCTGCTCCCACCTGCACCAGCAGCCGCGTCTCTCGGCCCTTCTGCCCCGCCCACACACACGTCCGACCGACGCACTACCCTCTTAAGCGAGCCGCACACTCAAAAAACAGCAGAACTACGTTTTCCGCCCAGAAGCTGTAAGGTGCGAACGATCCAGTTTGCTTACGCGTCTAGATACTACACTTTGTATATATTAATTTGTAAATAATTTGTGTAATTTATTTGTTATATTTCATCTATTCCTGTAATTTTTTCAGAGAGCTCTGATAATGATCGCCAGACGATCGAAAAGATCTTATGTGAAAATATACATTTTATACGTACAATTGGTACAAGACATTTTTTATTTACATTTATAGAATACTATCTGTATATAAACCAGCATTGCTAAGGCTGACTAGTGAGTAATTTTGATAAGAAAAAAATAATTTTGTTAAAATACATATCTGTTTTTGACACTAAGAACTCTCAACACTAGGAACCGTCACAGAATATACTCCACTTCTCTTCCATTTTATAATGCGAAACCAGTTTCGACAACTTATTTTATTCGGAAAACAAATCACTTAAAAACTCGAAGATAAAAATGCGTTTCTTTTTTCAAAATAAGGAAGGTTTATTTTTAATTATAAGGTAATTATTACAGATATAAATTAAATAATTTGATACTAGGTAGCTAGACCGAAAGCCATTAAGCCACTTACTACTTAAATAACAAAAAAAAGGAAAAGATAAAGGAAAATTCTACCTAATAAGGAGGGTATTAAACAGTTTATACACACACACCATTCAACACCCAGATAAAACAAGTAAATTAATCGAATCAAGACGCATTTATTAATATTTCAGCGGCTGTTTGCAAGAAGAGGACTGACGGGTGTCGAAGATAAAAATGCGTTTCTTTTTTCAAAATAAGGAAGGTTTATTTTTAATTATAAGGTAATTATTACAGATATAAATTAAATAAATTGATACTAGGTGGCTAGACCAAAAGCCATTAAGCCATTACCTTCCATAGGACGTTCCTAAATACTCTGTTCACTTTCCAGTTCACTCATGAAAATATTACAAGTCCGAGTTTGGAATGGTACAACACATAAATTTTACAAGTTCGCGATGCACATTTAATGCGGAAATATTCTGCGTTCAAGTTCAATGTTCACTCTCACGAAATATCACAAGTCCCGATTTGATAATTAACCTCAAGACAAACCGCACAAGCGATCCGCTCATCATCACGACACGAGTCGGAATGCCCTAATTCCCAATCTGATCCACCCTTCAAAGCTCGCTGTGTTTCTCCCTCTATTGTTTTTTTCACATTGCTTTGGTGTACCCTCTGCGTATCTGCACCATAGAAACCCACGTCTCAGGACGAACTCGCGTTCCTATGGTATCATCTGCATTTCTGCACCATAGAAACCCAGGTCTTTTGCAATATCTACAACATTTTGACCTTTATTTGCCTAAATAAAATGGCTATCATTTTTGGTATGTCACTATATATATATATATATATATATATAAATATATATATATATATATATATATATATATATATATATATATATATAAACACACCATTCAACACCCAGATAAAACAAGTAAATTAATCGAATCAAGACGCATTTATTAATATTTCAGCGGCTGTTTGCAAGAAGAGGACTGACGGGTGTCGTGGATGAGCTTCGTTCCAATATGCTTAATACGGCGAGGGGCGGAAAGTTGCTTCTCAAAGAGGTGGGGGGGGCGATGGGAGCGAAGGCGGGGTCGCGGGCGACGTGACTTGTAACGAGGGCGACAGCGCCGCGTTGTTAGCGCCCGCCCGCCGCGTGCGTCGCCCGGAGGCCTGTTGTGACGTCGTTATCATGCCGTCCGCTCGGTCTGCGGCGCCGCCTCCGCCTCCGCCCCGCCCGCCCTTGATAAGGTAGACGGTGCAGGAGCGGCCCGCCCCACGCGCCGCGCGGCTGGCGCGATAGCAGCTTCGGGAATAACGGCGGCGGAGGAGGAGAAGGCGGACGCGGTTCGGGAGGCGGAGGCAAAGGCGTGGGCGGTGCTGGAGGCGGAAGCAATGGCAGAGGGGAAGGCGGGGGTGGGGCGATGGCGGAGGGGGTGGGTAGTCGAAGGAGAAGGAAGAGATGACGAAGAGGGTAATGGACGTGAAGGCAGAGGGGAAGACGGTGGTGATGGTGGAGGCGAAGGCAGAGGCAATGGCGGAGACTGTGGTGTAGTAGAAGGAGAAGTCGGTGGTGATGGTGGAGACGGTGGTGATGGAGGCGGAAGCCTGTGGGAAGACGGTGGTGATGGTGGAAGCTAAGGCAGAGGGTAAGACGGCAGTGATGGTGGAGGTGGAGGCAGAAGAGAAGACGGTGGTGATGGTGGAGGCGAAGGCAGAGGCAATGGCGGAGGCTGTGGTGTAGTAGAAGGAGAAGTCGGTGGTGATGGTGGAGACGGTGGTGATGGAGGCGGAAGCCTGTGGGAAGACGGTGGTGATGGTGGAAGCTAAGGCAGAGGGTAAGACGGCAGTGATGGTGGAGGTGGAGGCAGAAGGGAAGACGGTGGTGATGGTGGAGGCGAAGGCAGAGGCAATGGCGGAGGCTGTGGTGTAGTAGAAGGAGAAGGCGGTGGTGATGGAGGCGGAAGCCTGTGGGAAGACGGCGGTGATGGTGGAAGCTAAGGCAGAGGGTAAGACGGCAGTGATGGTGGAGGTGGAGGCAGAAGGGAAGACGGTAGTGATGGTGGAGGCGAAGGCAGAGGCAATGGCGGAGGCTGTGGTGTAGTAGAAGGAGAAGTCGGTGGTGATGGTGGAGACGGTGGTGATGGAGGCGGAAGCCTGTGGGAAGACGGTGGTGATGGTGGAAGCTAAGGCAGAGGGTAAGACGGCAGTGATGGTGGAGGTGGAGGCAGAAGGGAAGACGGTGGTGATGGTGGAGGCGAAGGCAGAGGCAATGGCGGAGGCTGTGGTGTAGTAGAAGGAGAAGTCGGTGGTGATGGAGGCGGAAGCCTGTGGGAAGACGGCGGTGATGGTGGAAGCTAAGGCAGAGGGTAAGACGGCAGTGATGGTGGAGGTGGAGGCAGAAGGGAAGACGGTAGTGATGGTGGAGGCGAAGGCAGAGGCAATGGCGGAGGCTGTGGTGTAGTAGAAGGAGAAGTCGGTGGTGATGGTGGAGACGGTGGTGATGGAGGCGGAAGCCTGTGGGAAGACGGTGGTGATGGTGGAAGCTAAGGCAGAGGGTAAGACGGCAGTGATGGTGGAGGTGGAGGCAGAAGGGAAGACGGTGGTGATGGTGGAGGCGAAGGCAGAGGCAATGGCGGAGGCTGTGGTGTAGTAGAAGGAGAAGTCGGTGGTGATGGTGGAGACGGTGGTGATGGAGGCGGAAGCCTGTGGGAAGACGGTGGTGATGGCGGAGGCAGAGGGGAAGACGGCGGTGATTGTGGAGACGGAGGTAGAGGGGAAGACGATGTTGGTGGTGGAGGCAAGGGCAGACGGGAAGGCGTCGGTGATGGTAAGGTTGGAGGCAGAGGGGAAGATGGAGGCGTTGGAGGCGAAAGTATAGGGCAAGGCGTAGGTGGTGGTGATGGAGGCGGAGGTGGTGGTATCGTCGAAGGCCAAGTCTGAGGGGAAGGCGGTGCTGATGGTGGAGGCGGAGGCGGAGCGTGGAACGAAATGGAGTATGGAGGGGGTGGCTCGCGAGGTGAGTGAACGAGTTAAGTGGGAGTCTGATAAGAGCATCCTTAGTTGACGCGAAGTGACCCTTCTTCCAGCTGCACAGAAGAGGGAGAACGAAGTGACAGAAGCGAAATTTTGGAAATTATAGATAAGTGTTAGATGCAATGACAGATGTATAAGCAGAATGAGAAACATAGGGAGGAATAGTTAGATACTAATTTGGTAATGAAGAGCGTAATGAAATGCATTGCGAAAGTGGTGAGAGGAAATTTCGAAGTGAATATCGCTTAAGTGTACTTGAATGATAGAAGACGAAATAGTGGAACAAGGTGTTTCCCTAGAGGACAGCATGAACTTTGCCCTTCAATCAAAGATGGTAGAGCTCGCTCACAGGCGTTTGAGGAAAGCGGAGGCTTAACAAATATCTTCATTAGTGTTACACTAATGAAGCATCTTTACCAAGAAGAGTCAACGTTCGTCTTTGCTTGCTACGTTACGCTACTTTAAATGGCACATTTAAATATTTTAATCAAGTTTAAGCAACGACTATGTACTTGAAAAAAATATTAAAAAACAGGAAGAATTTGAGTTTATCATCACACAATAAAGTGGTTCTTAGAGACTTAATTTGGAAACATGTTATTGAAACATAATTTTAAGGCACTAAAAGGCAATAAAAACATTACAAATAAACAGCGTACTTTACAAAGGAGCTATTTTCAAGTTCATCTAGCTCCCCAGCAATTATCAATTTGAATACGGGAGAATGTTTATATTAATACCTAGAGTATATGGAAACTCTCTGATATTGGAATATTTAAATACAAATTATATTTTATGAGAATATATTAATAAGTCAAGAGATTTACCTGTTTCAATAAAAAATTAAAATTGTCATATTTTTAATTCTAAAAATATTACTTGTTATTGATGAGATGTTAATAAAAATGCAATAATTTCATTCAACCTCAAAACAATTTTAAGATTATTATAGAGGGAATACAGTTTATAGAACATTAACCCTAGCAATACGAGAGTATAAATAGACGTATAGGAATAAAGAATGTTTTGTGCTATGTTGGATTATCCTGGGTTGTGAGAAAACCATCATAAAAGTTTAGAAGGAAGGTATAGGAAAGCAACAAGAGAGTTCAATACATACCATAGAATTAAAATATAAATAAAAAAATGAGAGTATGATACAACCGGTTGACGAAAACCACGGAAAATAATGTTTTGTAATAATGTAAATAATGATATAAATAATAAATAGAAGAGGGGCAAATGTTAAGGAATAAATACTGTGATATGTGTACAAAACAATAGACTGTGGGAAAGATCACGAATATAGAGAACTAATGAAGATACGCAGTTATTAAGAAGAAGATACAGTTTAATGGGGCTCTCGGTCAGGAAGAAGACAATTGAAAGGTGGGCAATATGACTTGCAGGACGGAACGAGCTTCGCCGTCAGGGTACGAAGGAGCGTTGTTTAAGTCGTATTTTAAAGTCGAAGTAATAATAATTAACTGTAAGAAAGAGAAGAGAATGGAAAGCGACTAGGCGATTTGTTAGAAATTGTGTGAAGGACTTTTCAGGGACGGAAATTTCGGATGTTATTATAATTCAGATTTAAATTGGAAAATTCTTTCCTGAGGAAACCCACAGAGAAGTCTACAAACTTTTCAGATAGTTTTATGTCTGATTATCAAGTTATATTTTATGTAGATTTCAGGATAGTTTATAAGAAAAACTGAAAAGGGAAGCACGGCCATGAGAAGCGATAGGGAATGAATGAATGTTTGTAAATAGTGTATGTAAATTTTATGCGTATGTAAATTTTTCTATGAAACGCGAACGGTTCCTTTTCTGAAACTAGCAGAAGAAAAATAAATGAATTAATAGGCATAAATAGTGAGCAAGCCAAGGGAGGCAACAATTAGATATTAGTATTTTAGAATAAGTAATTATTGGTTTACACCAGAGCGATTTCTCCGGGTTGCAGTGCAATCTTATCTTCTGCACCTTGTGCAAGTCTGCCTCGATTTTCACTCGTTCTTCTCGTTGTTGTATATATATGAACGTATCTAATTACGTATTTATGTGTACGTATCTAATGAACTTGCGTGCCGCAACAGTTTAACCCTAGATTACAAAGACGACGCAAGTACTCCCGAAAACTTTCCTCACCCCCTTCCCCTCACTCCCCGTTTCTGAAACTCTAGGTACTTTCAGTGTGTGACGAGCTAGTGAAATACACGTAACCTTGTGTGCGTGCCTATTTCCGGTGTACGCAATTTCCGGCATGGGTTGTCCAGTACACTATGCTTTTGTAATTACATCAGGTTTGTTGGTGCTATGTTGCCTAATATTGTGAATAATGAATACGAAAATGAATAATGAATTTCTCGACTTGTAGCATTTAAGTGTTGTTCTGAACATTTGGCAATCATAATGGGACGACGGCAATCATAACAAAGGTAGCTTGACGAGGACCACTGTGGAAGCTTCTCAAAAGCCATGTGTGGACAGCACCAATCAAGTGTGAGCTGTAAGAGTCAAGTTATTTAGGTATATCTATAAAAACCCTTAAAATGTATTTTGTAACTCCAAATCATACATGTTTAATCCATTAAATCTAGTGTTTCATTGTAAAAGTGAGTTTTTCTTTATTTTTACCCGAAGTAGTCTGTCAGACTACGCCTTTGTAATAACTCTTAGACCAGGTCGCCTTTGGAATAAAGGGTTAAGCGTCCGTAGGCGCCCGCGAACGTCGGTTTTTCCAATAATTTCAGCTGTCGCTGCGATCTACTTACACAACGTCGCGGCCTGTTCACATCGCTTTTAGGATAATGTCAAATAAAACACTTAAAGTTCCAACGAAAAGAACACATAAAATATTAGCTGTTCGTAAGTTCTGGATGACTAATCAAACAGCAAACTTATCTCCTCCGGTTCTGCGAATATTTTGTTTTAGATTCTTGAACCACCGATTAATTATACCTAAGACCTTCTCCAAGGTCTCGCCAACATTCCAAACACTAGAAGACACTACTAATTGGATATATTAACAAGGGTTTTACTTTAAATATTAAGACATAATCTCCAGGCGGGCATCTCTTTCGATCTCTCGCCAGCCGTCTCCCAAAACAAACTTGCCTCCAAAACAAGCCATTACATTACTCAATTTTTCGTTCCCTTACGAGTTGATACACTCGTACCAAGTTCTATTTTCGTTTCGTAACATTCTTGTTTGGTATTTGCGTCACGTAAACATTCACAACAACGTGATATGGAAAAACTTGTTCTATGAAGATGAGTGTATACAACCCGCACTAGAAAAATTTTTTTTTTTTTAAATTCACAAATTTTCTACCACTGTTGTGGAAAAAAGAGGGAAACTGCCTCAACAATTGCATTAATTCACAATAATGTAGAGTAAGTGAACTAAGGGAACTGAAAGCAATACCAAGATGATGGGCTTCTTGAGCCCCTTCGTATTTCCAGTGTTAACCCTCTCAAAGCTTTTCTTACGCAACCTTAAAAACTTAATATTTCTGAACTGTACTATAAGTTGACTAGTGAATTCGAAAACAAAGATTTCCATTTAAGTGATTACTATATTTGTTGTAGAACTATAATAATTTTATAAAGTAGCAATGAAAACGATTGGTTTGCACTTCAATGTATAGATTTCTCATGAAAATTTTTGTGTTTCCCAGTTGAATGAAAAACTCATAGTAAAATACTTCTTCCTGATATCAATCACAAAACGTGAATAAATAGAAGAAAAAATTGAGTCAAGATTTAGATTCTTTAAGATTGTATTGGTAAGTTCGTATTGACAGTTCTCATAATCTACGTATTTATATTCACATGCTTACAGGATGGTGACATTAATTTAAATATATATCATTACTATATAGATAATATAATAGTATAGTACTTACAAATAAAGATAATAATATTATCAAATAAATATACATATGGAGAGAAGACACATAAGTACACCTAAAACGCTCGCTATACGATATTGCTTTGCCATGCGTCCTTTTCCTGCTTTGCAGTCACGGCCTTTATTACCCGTCGCAGGGGGGCCGTGGGCCTCAAGGGTGGCCGTGGGTGGAGCGCGGGCGGCGCGCGGGCGCGGGCGAGGGCGAGGGTGCGGGCGCGGGCGACGTGCGCCGGACGGGGGCGGAGCCGGGGCGCACCAGGGAGCTGCGCCGCCCGCTGCGCGCGCTGCGCTGGAAGGCTGCCCCAGCCCCCACCACCGTCTCCGCCGGCGCCGCCGCCAGCCCGCACTCCGCCGACGACGCCGCCTCCAGCACCTCCTCCTCCTCGTTGGGGATGTGCTGCAGCGACAGCATCGCCACCTGCCGACCAAGGTCATCAGCTTCTCAGTCTAAAACAGTGATCTCCAAACCGTTCATCGCGAACCTAAGCTAACCTAAACATGAATCATGTTTTCAGCTCAAAGGTGAAAATAATATAGTGAGAATTTTCACATTTCTCATGGCTATAACAGATTGTCAACAACTGTTTGTACAATAGTCTAATTTTGGGATGACCATTCTCAACATCACTATATATTTTGCAACATAATGTTTTAAAATAAGTGTCTTCACGATATATTTTGTGAACGTTTCTGTAGTCACTGCATTGGCGCTAGTAGCTCGCGGGGCAATTTTTGGTATATCGCGGTCATGCTTAAGGTTGGCTAACCTGGACTTGTTCTACAGAGCTCAGAGAGATGACTCTCGAAAAGATGTTCTTGTATACTCCAGCGCAGTGATTTATCAATTGTTACGGTGCTGGATTTATGCTAATGATGGTGAGTTTAATCGAGAAACAAAAGACATCGCTTTCATTTGGAAATTCGGTTCTTACATTTAATAATTTGTTACTAATTGTATTTCAATTTTTTAAATGTACTCGTACTATTCCAGTTCAATTTATTTGTATATTTATTTATATATTTTTCTACTATACAGTTTTATTAAAATTTAATTGATATTTGCTAGAAATGTATGTTTATAGACAATAAACAAATGTTAAGATTTGAAAAAAATCTGTCTTCCTTTCTTGGTAGCTCACAGTGGGATTGAAAACGGTATGGTTCCTCACAAACTTCATAAGTTTTACTGGTGTAAAATAATATTTTTCACTGGTCTAAAATAATATTTTTCTCAACACTGTTAATAGATTGCATTAAGCCAACGCTTTACGGCTTGTCTGTAGCAGTGATTGAAAGGTCACAGTTTCGTACTCTGCCAGTTGAAAGAAATTTTCGTGATATATTAACACTAGAACGCCGTGACCTTGCATTTACCGAGAATGCCCGCAGGTCGTGGTTTTGACGGCTCACAAATAAATATACGTCCTTAAGTTAACATTTTTATTGATTGATTACAGTAATTAGAAGAATACATGCAATTACCATCAAAATAATAACAAGATTTCTGGCTGCTTACCAGTGACTTTCCTTAGTAAGAGTGAGAGTAGTGACTTCGTAAGAGTTCCGATAGCGTTTCCTCCCATCACCGACTTCTAACATCGACACTTCAGACACGATGAACACTAATCTTTGTTGAAAGGACACCGTCCATAATTTCTCGGAAGATAGATAAGACGATATAAATAAAACAATTCGACACACAAAGCACACAGTTTAGCACCTATTGGGAAGCAGCCAATTTGACAGCTGTCGGGCGTTTAAGGTAAACCGATCGATATAACAATTTCGAGTCGATGAATATTTTCGAAATTTTCACATATGCTTTAAATCATAAATACATTTGAAGTCAATTAATCACAATGGCCTACTGTTCATTTTAATAAATGTAACATTATTTATGTTGTAGCAGTCAAAATGACGTCGTCGGTCGTTCTAATGTTAACGTGTGGATCTTCCTAGAATATAATTGGTAGGTCGCTGGCACTAATCAGTGGTTTCTGTAGTTTTCCTGATCGATTCCAGGCGAATGCCTAAGCACTGCACAGGAATGAGAGCCATGGAACGCGCGTGAACCTTTCTGTCCTATCCTGTCCCTGTTCTCTTATCCTCGTGTGAACCTGCGCATTGATGTACGGAACCTTCATCTCAAGCTAAAAGTTTCTCCTTACAACGGATTCTTCCTACTTATCCCTTAATAATTAATAATCATGCTGTTAAATGGCTTCCACATGACACTCCTGTTAAATATCTTGAACTTCCAATATATACCAAATTAACCTGGAAAAACCACATAAAATCAATAGCTAATAACACACACATAGAAATATTAAAATTGTATCCATTCATAAATAGAAAATTAACATTATCAGCATTAATAATATTTAAATACAATATACGACCTTCACTGAAATACGCCTGCCCAATTCGGAAAGGTTCCGCTAAAAGCAACCTTCAAAAACTGGAAGTATTGCAAAATAAATTCTTAAGAAATATTTTAAAAGTTCCATTGTATATCAGAAATTAGCAAATTTTAAAATAATTATCTATAGAACCTATAAAAACTTGGATTTTAAAACTTTCTCCCTATTTCTACTCTCCTTTAATCTTGCCCAGCCACTCCTAGGTACACTCTAGGTAAATCAGTCAATATTTTTCCACGAATCAAATCAAGATATTCTAAAGACCTACTACATCCTCCTTAATTAGTTGTAAAACAAGTTCAAATATCCCTAAATTCAATATGTAATTTTTACTCCAAATATTGTACGTATTTTACTGAAGAACCCTTCCTGGGTATTCTTAGTAGTTCGTTTCCAATATTATTGTTTTCAAACATTGTACATGTATGATGAAATGTAGTTCAAAAATGATTGTGTATACTATGTAACATAAAAACCTTTGAAAGACATATTGTCGCACAAGGATAATAAGAAGTATTAAAGAAATGTACGGAATCTTTGACAAGGAGATCCGGTATATGGAGTTCGCGCTACAAATCCCCCTTTTTAGTTCTTTGTTGAATAATTGGTTTTAAAAAGTACAATATTTCTCCTCGGTTTGTTATTTAATTCTCTTTTGGTCCTTGTTGAAAGGCATATATCATCTCTATAGTGCAAGTACTTCTGACCGAGAGGTTTGTGGGTTTGAGTCTCGATCGATGAGGATTGTTGACACTAACAAGGCAGCTTGGTCGAATTCAGCGTTGTGTGGACGAGAATTCTCAACAAGCTGCTCTGAACCGTGTTTTTTCGATCGAAACGTTGAGAAGGCCGGAGCAACACCTTAACAAACAGACCACTGACCGCGCGCGATCTTTTGTTCTTTTCCTTGAGCTATTGTAGCGTCGTGCACAAACGTATTTGCAACGAACGGCCGCGTGGCATAGGCGACGCTAAGGCGCCACGTGTAGCCGTTGTATAGGAGCGGATGTGACGTCGGTGGAAAGTCCGAGAAGGGAGCATGGGGGGGGGGAGGGCCAACGTCGGCTCTGCGCGACGCGAAAACTCTCTCTTGGTTCCTAGACGCAGCGGAGTGCGGATCGGCTGATGGGCCAGTCGGCGAAGGTCTGGGTGGGCACGGGCCGCGAGCTGGGCGAAGGGCCGGCAATGTGTTGCCGTACGGACATACAGACTCAAGGACGAGTCGTAAGTAGGTTGCGGCGCTTCACGCCTTGGAATGCACTGAGATTCGAGTGTAGAGGTGAGGTAGCCGCAGCGAAAGATTACTCCGTGTAGTGGGATTTAGTAAATTAAATAATTGTATAATAAGGTGGTGGAATTTAGCAATAAAAGAATTGATTTAGTATGCGACAATTAAAACACTCGAGATTTGCCTCTCATCATCTGACCGACAAAAATAGATTTGGATTCCTACTATTACATTTTGGTGGGTTGCATTCTTCTGAGTACCCGTATTCCAGGGAAAGAATGATCAGAGACACAAAACAAAATAATTATTTTATGAGAAATTAGATCATACTTTAATCCATGTGACACACAGGTGTATATCTGTTTTGTGTCAAGTAAATATAAAACAAGTTCAGTAAAAGTTAACATAACTTCCAATAAACAGGTCTCGAGAACAGCTGTTTCCCCTTCTTACGGCTGTGGAAAGGAAGAATGGGACGTCGGGATTCCAAATGATAACACTAGAACGGGACGAGCTTGAAGAAACGTTTCGGAAGTGTTTAAATTGTTTGGATGAGATATGTGGGAAAATGTATGATATACAGTTCGACATTATGTTTAACATTTCAAATGTTTTCTTTTTGTGTGACTAGCCTCGCGACAGCAAGTTGTCTCTGCCAATTGCTGGTCACATGTAAGTGTGGTAGAGATGTGACAGCTCACAGAAAGCAGTTTTTGATAGTTTTTAATTCGCGTTTTCAGTCCTGGATGTAGACCTCTCGCATGGCACGCAACAGTCGGGAGTATCTGCATGACCAAAGCCTGGAGTATTCGATGTTAGAAAGATCGATTCATTCCCTCAATAGTTCACGTGGTTTGCCTGTCCAGTAAATTATTCAATCAAAACTCACTCAATAAATTACTACAGTGATGATTTTATTACTTTTTAAATTTTTTATTTATTCATACACGCGTATTCTTCCTTCATAACTAACTTGCTTTTCGTTTACTCATTCCTAAACACATTTTCACTTTCTTTTTTCCTTTACTAATTCAGTGAGACTCCGGTAACCTACAAAATAATGTATACAGGGAAGTAGGAAAGTTCAAAATAAAATTTTAAAACTAAAGCCGTGATAGATATACGACAGTTTGAATTTTTTAGATTCATTTAATAACAAACGATCCAAAACATTTCAACCTTAGAGTACGTTGATAAA
This sequence comes from Teleogryllus occipitalis, assembly GCA_011170035.1. Lineage (NCBI taxonomy): Eukaryota > Metazoa > Arthropoda > Insecta > Orthoptera > Gryllidae > Teleogryllus > Teleogryllus occipitalis. The sequence goes on along the minus strand of BLKR01003255.1, from coordinate 119,204 downwards.
CGACGTCTATTATTTTTAATTAGAAGTGAAATTGAAAAAATAAACTATGTATATTCTCTCAAATTGAATTATTACAGCTATTGCCCAATTTCAGATTTTTCCTGTCTCCGCTTTCAAGCAGAAAGGCCATTTCTTCTCATCGTCGCCTCATTGGAATTCAGCTTTTCCATCAAAGACTCCCTCATTGCCCCTCCGATGTTAGTTACGAAAACGTCAACTCTATTTTTTAAATAAATTTTCAAAACAAAAACCAGTAAAAGTTGATACATTCCTTCCAAGTTTTTGCCCGCATTTTGATTTTATTGGCATAATTCCAAAATTATTACCGTAATGATTGTAACAAATATGTTTTAAATATATGAATTTGTAGTTTAATACATATGATTCCTGTGTCCGTCCCTCACTGATGGTTAGACCACTTCCGCTTCATTGATAGAGATAGATGAGATGTCATTCCATGCGTTTGTTTGCTGGCGGGAAACTGATCGTATATTTGAGAATCCACCGAGAAAATTCTAAGAACTGTCTCTAAAAATGTGTTATTGTTAACTTTTTACCAACTAAAATGCGTTTTGGGTACTTTATGTCACTTTAGAGGTGATCAATATCCCTATTGATTCATGTCAAACAGAGTCAACTTCATTTGAATTACTTTAATCAATGTAGGTATTATAAAAGGTAATGGTGTTTTGAAAGTATATAATTTCTAGGAAATTATAAATTATTCACTTTCGGAAAAAACGGCAAGTTCGTCGAAAATGAGAATAGAATAATTTTTTTTACCTCCTTTGATTTATACCCGAAGCAGGTATTTCCCACCAGCGGGGCACCGCCCCAGCTGAGACCAGCTCTAAGCTCCTCCCGACTAGTTTCCCGGCGTATACGGAAGTGTAGTGGATACAAGTGTGTGTTTAAACACTGTAGCTTCTCATAGTATTTGCTCTGGTATTCAGCTGATGTTGATTAATCTAATGCGAGGGACTAAGTACTGCATTACCCTCAAATTATTGGCTGCTCTATACTTCAACTTTTTATAGTGGCCTGTCAAGGTCACGCACGAAATAGGGAGAGGGATGGCAGGCTCCAATAGGAAGCTGCAACGTCACTACTTGTAATGGAGTCTGCCTTCCCTCTCCCTATTGGAATCTGTCTTCCCTCTCCCTATTGGAGTCTGCCTTCCCTCTCCCTATTGGAGTCTGCCTTCCCTCTCCCTATTGGAGTCTGCCTTCCCTCTCCCTATTGGAGTCTGCCTTCCCTCTCCCTATTGGAGTCTGCCTTCCCTCTCCCTATTGGAGTCTGCCTTCCCTCTCCCTATTGGATCTGCCTTCCCTCTCCCTATTGGAGTCTGCCTGCCCTCTCCCTATTGGAGTCTGCCTTCCCTCTCCCTATTGGAGTCTGCCTTCCCTCTCCCTATTGAAGTGCGCCTTCGCTCTCCCTATTGGAGTCTGCCTTCCCTCTCCCTATTGGAGTCTGCCTTCCCTCTCCCTATTGGAGTCTGCCTTCCCTCTCCCTATTGGATCTGCCTTCCCTCTCCCTATTGGAGTCTGCCTGCCCTCTCCCTATTGGAGTCTGCCTTCCCTCTCCCTATTGGAGTCTGCCTTCCCTCTCCCTATTGAAGTGCGCCTTCGCTCTCCCTATTGGAGTCTGTCTTCCCTCTCCCTATTGGAGTCTGCCTTCCCTCTCCCTATTGGAGTCTGCCTTCCCTCTCTCCCTATTGGAGTCTGCCTTCCCTCTCTCCCTATTGGAGTCTGCCTTCCCTCTCCCTATTGGAGTCTGCCTTCCCTCTCCCTATTTCGTGCGTGGCCTTGACAGTCTCCTCCTTCACCTGCTCCGCGGTGGTAGCGATGGCCCAGACGGCGCGCGCCGCCGCCACCACCGTCATCTCGTGCTGCTGCTGCGCCGCCTCCAGCGCGCCGCCGCCCATGCCCGCCACCGCCCCCAGCACCCCCGCCGCGCTGCTCGCCGGCGAGCCCACCTGCAACTCTGCACCACCACACAACTCATTTATGCACTTTTATTCAGGATGTAATCGCTAAGGCAGTATTGCTGTGGCGGTCTCCCATCGTAGGTTCGAATGGCGCCTCGGACATGGTTGTGTGTGTCCCATGTGGTTAGCGTCAGGAGGGGCATCTGACTGTAAAAACCGTCAAATTAGAATATAAATGGAGTGTGCGGAAAATCAATAAAAACTGAGCCCACCGATTCTGTAGAAATGGATGAAAAGGCAAGGATGGAAAAAATCGGTTTAAAATAATAGTACATTATGAAACGATGATGGAATGATGGGTATTAATACACGAGTGTGATATTACGATACGCGCGAGGAACGTTAACTTCGCAATAGTGTATTAATACCTATTACATTGAGTTTCATACCGTACTTTTTCTACGAATATTTTAAATTAAACTTTTATATTAAATCGTTTCGTGTCAGTTGACATGTAGAGTTCAGCCAAGGTCACCTAACTCTACCCTCGCTTGTTGCAGCAGGTGGCTGTGGTTACCCGTCCGCCTGCAAGGGAGTACTTCGCTAGTCAAGTAGGATGAACGTGAAATTATGATCCAATTTATTTTAAATATTTCACGAAAAATACTAATAATTATAGAAACTAAAACAGACAAGCATATTACGATATCAAATGCAATTTTAATGTAGACAATCGAACGAAACATTCACTACAACAATTCTCAATGATTAAATGTCAATCCTTAGTTTATAAACTTCTCTGTGATTAGTCAAGAACCTGTACCATAATGAAATCTGTATCGTAATGAGTATCATTAAACAACTGGTCGCAGCCAACAAATGACAACATTGTACAATGGGAATAGAAAAATACAATTGTCAGTATAAAATACAGAAAATACTGCTGCAGGCAATGCCTATGCGCAGACCTCGAAGATATTTCATTATCCAACTTAAACTGAAAAAACAAATATTCTCTGGAAACGAGAAAAAGTTTATGCTCGCAAGTTGATATTGAACGTCGTAAGATACGGGAGTCACGTTATGTACTTTATGTCCTCCGAGGCCACATTTTGGAAGACGGGTTTTTGCACCTTGTTTTGCGGCGCGTTTTATTTAACGTCTGGGAATTGAAACTCAAATCCTCGTTTTTGAGATTTGAGGGTTTTTTATGTTAGCAACGAAACGTCACGATACTTATTTACACTTTTGACACGGATAAATTTTGGGGCTGAGAAATATTCTGGAAACGGCGTGATGTGTGAGGCAGTGGAGAAATGACGGAGTGGGAGGCAGTTGTGCCCTTAATACTCACGTCTCTGGAAACTAGCTTTGTAGTCCAGACACTATTGCATTCTACCGCTTTGTCGCTGTGTACTTAGGTGCTCAATCGGGGGGAATTATCACGGATTTCCTTCTACCTACTTGTAAGCTGGACTTTCAGCAAAACCTGGATCGCAAATAGACCTCATAAATACCGATATATCCAGCTGGGTCTTGGTTGAAGGGAACCTACGTCCTATTGATTTTCGGCAATAAGCGATTTTGATAACACGATATGTCACAATGGTGTCACAACACGATATGTCACTGTTTTGAAGAGCGGTTTAATCTGTTCTGTTTTCAAAATATATGGTACTTAAGAATGCATATGTGAGTTAACGGTTCATGATGGCAGGCGCACAAGTCTGGACCAGACAATCTGGAAGAGGAGGCTTCCGCGGCCGGAGTCAGTAGCTACTTGGCTGTCCGGGAGACGTGGTGTCCTAGGCACTAGTGCCAACGTTTCCGCCGCCATTCTATGACCTGCCTCCATTTCGCGCTGAGGAAGGTCGCAGAGCTGGGCCTAGGAAGCGGCGTCTCCCGGACAGCCAAGTAGCTAATAGCGTTCATCCACATTGGGCAGACGTACAGTAGTAGAGGTCATACCACAGAATACATAGTACTTAGAAAGGAAAGTAGAGGGCGGCTCCTTTGATCTTTAGTGAGTCACCGCGCAGCGCGGACCGCCATCTTGAAACTGTGCAACGGAACCGTAAGAGTCAGCTCAAACGCCATTTTCTCAAAAATGACTCCAGATTTTTTCTTCTAACTTTTCCAACGGGTAGTGATAAACGCACTGTTTATAATGACATAAAATTCATTTTTGTGTATTAATTTGTTTGTTTTTAAAATACACAATTTTTTTAAATATATTTCACACTGTTAATATGCACAATTCCAGCGCTTTGTAAACACTGTTGCATTAGAGAGATAAAGTGTTTCAAATGACTTGAGTTTTCCGAAAATAAAAAATTTCTGTGAAAGGACCTTCAATTTCGCATTTTTAGTAACGCTTAAACGATATTTTCTTAAAAACGGCTCCAAATTTATTTAATGAAAATTGTAATTTATAACGAGGTTTTACTCTTTTTTTATTTTCTTGAAGTCACATTTCGGTCCTACTATTAGGAAATCGCATAATAGAGAAAATTTCAAAAAAATGTACTTTGGGCAGATATAGATGTTAACTAGCTAGAGTATGTGGCAAATCCGATAAAGTGGCCCACACCGAAGAAAATTGAAAACTAACACGAGAAATTCTGTGCCATTCTGTATCACTTCTAGTTATGTTTTTATAATTCTTTACCTTTTTATCTCCATTTTTTTAACATTTGCCTACGTGGGATATTAATGTTTGCCTATACGAAGCGTAAGTCACTTCGGGTTACGTATGTATGCAAGTTACACACACATCGAATACATTGAATAAAACGGAAACAAAAGACATCTTCATCACCGTTCACCTTACAACAAATGTTGGGTCGTATAGCTGTTTACACACTTTCAACATGGCGTCCATGCGCATCATTAAAACTGTGAGGCGGAGCCTCTCCTATAGAAATGGCTCCCTAAAAGAAATTTAAAAATATATCTATAAATGTATTTACTTATTTATTTATTTAAAAAGGATTTTTGAGTTGTGTTATTTTTTAGTTGTGTCATAAAAAAAATTATTTGTGAGTTCGTTAAGGGACGTCCGTAACGCATTTGAACCTGTTGACAAGGAAGACCGTATAAAGTCGCTAGTCACGTGATCAATGAAGGTTGGTTGGTTGGTTGGTTAGTGATTCCGGGCGCGTCAACAGCTTAGGTCATTTGTCCCGTTCGTGTAGTGCATGTTTTTCCCTCGGGAGATGGTGGCGATGTTACCCCGCTGGATGGCGAGATCCAGCGCCGACCTACCGTCGGCTAGCGGGGATTCCCCTAACCAGGACTCTCCCACCAGCGGGGCACTGTCCAAGCTGGAACAAGCTCTTAAGCTCCCAACCGGTCTCCCGGGATATGTGGTAGTGTAGTGCATGTTAATGTGTGTGTGTAAGGGAGAGGATAGGACAAGGAAGAGAAAGGAAAGATCACGAGCGCGGTCCGTGGACCGTTTGTTAGGGTACTGCTCTGCCTGATTTTGATCGGAGAAACCATAGAAAACTACCGATCAGAACAGCCGGCCGCTAGAATTCTCCTCCAGACAGCGACTGAATTCGACCTCGCTATAAAGCTAGTGTCGAAAATTCTGCCACCGACGATAGGACCTCTCGGTCAGAGGCGCTGCAGTGACATCAGTTGACGCAGTGAGCCCCCGCTCCCGGGGATAGAGTTAAAGTATGTCTCCCTGTTGGGTGTGGGCTGACCGTGCGCGGTGTGGGCGTCGCGGTGCGGCGCCTGCCTGGAGGAGGAGGAGGGCCGGAGCGGGCCGGCGTCCGTCAGCGCACTCGCCACCAGCAGCGCCTCCGCCCCCGCGCGCCCCGCCCCCGCGCACGCGCCCGCCGCTGCGCACACCAAGCAACGCTTCTCCTCATTAGTCAGGTCAACTGGTGGTGCTCAAAAGCGCCCGATTCAGGATTTGTTTTCTTGGATCGAGCCCTTTTTTTCAACGGTTTTTTGGGCCCTTTTTTCAACGGTTTTCAAAACTGTTTTCCTCCACGGTTCCATATGTTTTTGAAGGTGCTGAATTTGAATTTGATGTTTGCCACCTCAAAATAGGTTGGCTTCACGGAGAAAATTGCGAAAAAACAGAACAATTTCGACCTGATTTTAGTTTTTTGCTTGTCTTCAAAACTATGCGTTTTATCAAAACAATTGTTATTTAAAAAATAAAGTTAAAAATTTCTACAAAATGCATGCTTTAACTTTAAATTCCTGAAAAACGGTTAAGGCGATAGTGCGCACTGAAAAACGGTTCCTTTTTGGGCCTCTGGCTCAAGCGGGAGAATAGCTTTTTTCAGACTTATCTCGCGGCGTTGTTCTAGTTTCACTTTATCATGCTTGAAATCTACTATTATTTACAAATAAATGACACTGTTAAATGATTAACACTCGAATTCTTATAGAATTAGTGGGGACGTTCAATAATAATTTAACAATGCCATTTACTTGTTTGTAACAACTGTTTTCAAGCATGAAAAAGAGAAACTAGAGCACCGCCGCGAAATAGGATGGCTGGAATGAGCTATTCTCCAACTTTATCCAGAGGCGCAAAAAATAACAGTTGTGCAGCGCGCTCTAGCGCTAGTCAGCCGACATGTGTGATAGTGCATGTAAGTGTGTGTGTAAGTACGGATAAGATAGATCATGGAACGGGAAGGAACGATCGCGCGCGGTCCGTGGCCTGTTTATTAGGGTACTGCTCCAACACTTGTCTTTATTGACCGGAGGAACCAGGGAAAACTACCGATCAGAGTCGGTAGAATTCTCCTCCAGACAGCGGCTGAATTCGCCCTAGCTGTCTAGATAGTCCTACCACTGTCGGAAGGGGAAGCCTAGGGCCTCCCGGTCAGAGGCAGTGCAGTCACAGTTGGTGCCCTGAGCCAATGTAGATGTCGGGCTTCTTAGTAACTTTGGCAGAGTGCTCGTCTAAATTTCCGCGAGCGACACGTTTTCAAAGACATCAGAGTACTAAATATTAGTGACCACTTTAATAGAATACATATAATATCAGTGCCCACTTTACTATAATACATATAATATCAGTGCCCATTTTAATAGAATACATATAATATCAGTGCCCACTTTAATAGAACACAGCAAAATCTGATAAGAGAAAATAAATACCCAATTTTACCCGATTATTGTCTTTTCCCTAGAGAACATCATATGAGCAATGTAATTGTAGAACCATAACACTGACGTAGAATGTGTTATTATTTACACTTTTTCTCCGGCAGTTGTGTTAAGGAAGTATAATTTGAACTCATTGCCCAGATGCTAGAAATTATGCGCTTACATCTATTCCGACCATCTTAGAAACTTTTAAAGATTTCAGAAGTTCTTAGAAATTGAAACCATCATTAATAAATGAACCATGATCAATAGTGAATTAATACATAAACAAATCTCGTGCGTTAGCCTTGGATATAGGTTTCTAAATATTTTTAATAATCTATTTTTAATAATAATTAGTTATTAAAACGTGAAAATAATTCTTAACTCTTGTATGAATGATTTTAAAATGATTCACACTGAAGTGAAGTACAGCATTATAATAACATTTTCAAATTTGAAAACATGAATCAAGAGTCAAAATGACGTTGTAAATATGTATTTTAACTATTAGTTTGCACCTTTTTTTATTAAGATAATATTATGTGCCAAAAAACGAAAGTTTAATAACCAAGCAAAAATTATATTGTAAAGCACAATAAAAATACTTCAATCAATGCATGTTTATAAATGATGGACGTTTGAATTTAATAGAAACATGTCGCAATTGAGCGATCTTACCGTTTAAACTGAAAAAAGAATGCCTCTGTTGGAGGCACAAATAATAGTATTTCTCCTCAGTTATTTTGATGATCAGTTAAAGGAAGCACCACAAATTATTCAGAAGTTTTTCAGTGAAAAATATGACTCTTCCAGGAGCAGACTCTCCCAAGCAAACTGCTATGCGAATTGATGCAAATAGTGATGGCTTTGTATGATCAAGATTGCTCGTACTGACAAAAGCTGGCGCTGGCTATTGTTGAAAATATTTAAACTATTTTATACGACTGGACAAACGTATTTAAACATAATTGAACAGTCCAGCTGTATCTTCAAAATAACTAACTGCCTTGTGAAAATATGAAATTAGTATTTGTGGGTGTTGGAATCTCATTTTATTGTGTGTACAATTGAGATTTGTCTCTCGGTCTCACTATTTGACCGAGATCTTGATAACTATTAAACAAATTTTGTTTATGTTTTTACTCTAAAGTATTTCGTTGACTTTTATTTATTATATTTTATTTCAATCATCATTTTCTAATATATAATAATATTTATATTTTATTATTTACAGTTTTATTCTGATCTCAATGAAATTTTGTACACTACTTTCTATGAAGAGAAACACTGCTTACGTTAGATTTCTTAAAAATAACCCATTTCCTTTAACTATCCATGAAAGCAAAATTTAAATGCGTAGTCTTTCAAGTTTTCATGAATACCTCAAAAACGGTGAGGAAATTCAGCAACGTATATTAATAGTTTCTTAAAGTACACAAATTTGATAAACTACCTTCTATTTTAATTCGTTCTAGGAATGTCATCGTGCTTTGAGTAATTGAAGGCCAAGCTTGTCACTTACGGAGGAAAGAGAATTTACATAAACAATTGCAAAATACATTAAAAGATAATACAACCAATTAAGAAAACTAAATCTGAAAACATGAACGTTCTGGGTTACGTCAAGGAATCAGAATTTGGGTCAATATCTTCTCCATCACAGGATGTTGTTCGAGATCGCCGCTCTATGATGTAATTACACGGTTGTGCTATTGTGCGGCCTATCCGGCTTAAGGCAATGAGTTAGTTAGTTATCTAGTTAATGCCTTATTTTACGTGGCGAGACTCGGGCCATCAGACCCGCTCTTCCGTCTAACCACGCAAATTTCGCTACGCTCCTTTCACCGTCTAGTAGAGAAAGAAGGTATTATGTTGGGCGACGAAACATGCGGATCCCAATTTTGCTCAGAGGCTTCTTTTAGGCTTGAGGATCTTTTACATGCAGTAAATCTATTACATGGGACAGCCGGCTTTACTTCCCCTCATAAGGAAGGCGTACAAAGGATATTTTCGCCCTTAAAAATCCACGGCATCGATCGGGTTTGAACCCGCAAACTCGGGTACAACAGGTCGGTACGCTGACCGTTATACCACCAAATCCGCAATGAGCTTCCCGTACCAGTTTTCGTCACAATAGTAGCGGGAATTTTAAATGTAGCCAGATACCATGTAACCATAATCACTTGTCGCAAGTCATTGAAACAGATATATGAAGGATTTAAAAAAATATAGCATCGTAATGTATTCATTATTTTTTCGAAAACATGTTATGCATAAACGCATTTCTTGAATGTAAAAAGCAAGGCTTCAATTGGCTGTAAAGATGGCTGCGCTTCAGCCCCTCTACGTTCTACACGCGCAAGTTTTCTTGATAATCCACAGCAGGGGGTGCGGGGAGAGGAAGGCTGTGGTTACGTCACGGATTAAAAGGGCGTACCAACTGTGGCCATGAACTAAACGCACCAAAGCGTGCCACAAGAAATGCTACGAATGTTTTGAAAGTACGAGGTGGTGGTTGTCAGCATTGTAAATTGGCATGTGCCGTTCCGAGTCAAACCTAAGTATAGAACGATTTTCCTAAGAATGAGCCAAAGTGACAGTTCGCGAAAACAAGTGAACATCACATGTGTTTCAGAGAAGTATCCCTCCGCCGCGACAGATGTTCAGCCACGCCCCTTCGTAAAGTGCTAATGGCTTCTGTGAAAACATCCCTATGCAGAAGTCTAAGAGTTTCGCTTAAATATATGCACGTACGCGAGTTCGGGAAATATTTAAATTTAATTACATATGTGGAAAATCTCTTAACATGCTCTCACAATCAGTAAAAGAAAACTGCCACGAGTGTAAATAGAAAGCTCTCAATCAGAGCTCGCCACACAACAGGACAAAGGCCGGAACCACGTGCATCAGTACGCATCTCCCATTCAAGTCTCGGTTTTAAAATAAACATAATATTTATCTCACAAAAAGTACATTCAATGTAATATATATAGGAAAAAATAATTTTTACATAAGAGCACATAACACTACACTTCCTAATTTCAATTATTTCTCGCGGCGCACTATATTTTTGTCGGACGAGGACGTCACGAAAGGAAGCGTCGAAGCAATTTACAAGTTGGCCAACTGCAAACGAACAAATGCAGGAAGGGAGTCCATTGGGCTCGAGGGCACGACGACCACAGAAACTTCAGTTATGTTACCAGCACTAGCTGTCACTTTGGCCCATCCTAAGGAAAATCGCTCTATACCTCAACGGGCCGTGCTATTAAACGCTGGACGCGGACTGGGGAGCTCGTGCATCAAGAAAACTTGCGCGAAAAGTAGCATGATCTAAAGCTGGCTTTACACTAGCAAGAAAATAGCGAGCAATATTATTTCGCAAGAAAAGTTGCCAATGTAAACATTGCGGCAATAAATATTTCTGATGTTGGCAATATTTCTTGCTAGATATTTCGATCGTAATGTAAACACCCGTGTTTCCTTCCTCGGAAAGATATTGCCGGCTGTTGCTGGGACTAGAATTGGATTGAAGTCTGAGCAAGATATTGCTGGAAGAAGCCAATGATGGCCACGGTCAGATGCGCTGGAAGTACGGTTAAGGTAGTACATAGACGTATTATTTTGAAATGTATCATTTTTTTCGTGAAATGAGTGTGTGAAAAAGTTTAATAAAATAAATGAAGTAATAAATATTACAAATCCTGTATGGTTGATTATCGAATGGTTCAAATTTTGATTTAGGTACAGATGCTCCCTAATTATTAATTTTGTTATGTTAAAAATTATCAAGATTCCTAATCTAAGATTTTAAGATTAATGTATAATACACCAACATTATATAAAGGACATTTTAAAACTTTTTACTGAATTAATAATTGCGCTTTTTATAAACAGAAAATTACTTAGAACCCACGTAGTCCGTATCGTAGTCCACGAAAAAATATTGAGGCTCCTGAACCGAATTTGCAAAAGCCACTTTCCCTTTCGTCTTAAAATACATACACATATCTTCACAAAACGTCGTTTCTTTGTCTCTTCATTGAGCACAATAACTGCGACCACGACTCGCATCTTCTCCTTTCTACTAACCATGTCGGAGTGAGATTATAACCTCACTTAAGTTGACGCGCCATTTTCCTCGTGGCATCTCCAAGTACGGTAAGATAAAGTTCTAATGTAAAACGATCGGCAATATCTTGTCGGAAAGATCTTCCTCCCAACTTTCTGGCAACATATTGCCCCGTCTTGTTCTTGCTAGTGTAAAGATGACCGCAAGAAACAGCAACAAATTGCTGAAAGATGTTGCGGAAACCTATTTCTAGTGTAAAGCCAGCATAAGTCGTGGGAGCGACGCGCCGCTCACAGTGGGCGAAAAGCGTCCTGTATCGCGGCGAGCGGCAGCGGCCGGCGGACGTCCTGGAGAGGCTGCCGGCCACCAGGCGCGCCACCGCCCGCTCCAGCTCGCGCGTCAGCGAGGCCGACGGCGACGGCGCCATCCCGGGCGCCGAGGACGGCGACGGCGACGGCGACGGCGCGGGCGGCAGCGCCACCGACGGCGACGGAGACACCGCGGGCGGGCTGGACGCCATCACCCAGCGAGCCCCTCCTACTGGTGGGCCAACACCACAGAATGGGCTATGCGTGGGTTTTTGTAACGTGGCCGATGATGACGTTAGGTCAGTTTTACACCTCCGGTCTTATAAAATGGATCTTTTTAGTTAATTCGTGAACGTCCTTCTCAACGGGACTCATGGCCTCAAACATATGCTTATCACTGTTGTAAAGATTCATTTTATAAGGCAGGAACCGGGAGCGGTAGCCCAGTGCATCAACTGATGTCACTGCAGCGCATCTGACCGGGAGGTCCTTGGTTTGAGTCCTGACGGTGGCAGGATTTTCGACACTAGCTCTTCAGCTAGGTCGAATTCAGTCGCTGTCTGGAGGAGAATTCTAGCAGCCGGCTGCTCTGATCGGTAGTTTTCCGTGGTTTCTCCGATCAACACCAGGCGAATGCCGGAGCAGTACCCTAACAAACGGGCGCGATCTGTCCTTCCTCTTCCTTGTCCTATCCTCTCCCTTACACACACACTTACACTACCATGCACTACACTACTACATATTCCGGGAGACCGGTCGGGAGCTTAGAGCTTGTCCCGGCTGGGGCGGTGCCCCGCTGGTGGGAGAGTCCTGGTTAGGGGGAAACCGCACTAGCCGACGGTAGGTCGGCGCCGGATCTCACCATCCAGCGGGGGAAGATCACTGCCATCTCTCGAGAAGAAACATGCACTACACTAACGGGACTAATGACCAAAGCAGTTGACGCGCCCGGAACACACGAAAAAATCAATCAATCAATATAAGGCAGGAGGTGTAAATATGACCTAATGTCATCGGCCACGTTACGAAAACCCAAGTATACATAGAAAGGAAAGTAGGGAACGGCTCCTTAGATCTTCACTGAGCCACCGCGCAGTACGAACCGCCATCTTGAAACTGTGCAAAGGAACCGCAAGAGTCAGCTTAAACGCCATTTTCTCAAAAAAACGGCTCCAATTTTTTTCTTCCAACTTTTCCAACAGGTAGGGCTAATTGCGCTGTTAATTATTACATAGAATTCATTTAATGTATTTTTTTCGTTTTATACAAAGATTTTTTTTTTTGAAATATCTCTCACGCCGTTAGTATACACATTTCCAGCTATTTGTAAACACTATTGCATTTGCGATTTAAAGTGCTTTAAATAACGTTAAATTAATTTCTCAGAAAACTCGAAAATTATCTGTAAGAAAGAGCTTCAATTTCTTAATTTTAGTGACGCTTATACAAATTTTTAAACCACTCCAAATTTTTTTAATGAAAATTGTCATTTCGAGCGAGGTTTTACTCTTCTTTAATATTCTTAAAGTCATATTTTCGTTCTACTATTAAGAAACCGAAGAACTGAAAAAATTTCAAAAAATATACTTTGAGTGGAGTTGACAACTGGCTAGAGTATGAGGCTAGTTCCATAAACTAGCCCAGAGCAAAGAAAATACAAAATTATTACGAGAAAGTCTATGCCATTCGGTAGCGGTTATATATTTATAATTCTTTACCTTTTTATCTCTATTTTTAATTAATATTTGGCTATGTGCGAAATTAATATTTGCCTGTACGAAGCAAAAGTTCCCTGGAGTTACGTATGTTTTTGCTAGTTGCACACATACCAAATACAACGAATGAAACGGAAATAAAAAGGATCTTCACCACCGTTCACCACACCATAAATGCCTGGTTGTACAGCTGTTTACACACTTTCAATATGGCGACCATGCCCATTATATCGGTGCCCGGACTGAGGAACAGTACCCTACCAAACGGGCGATGGACCGCGCGCGATCTGTCCTTCCCCTTCCTTGTTCTATCCTCTCCCCTTACACACTCACTTACACTAACATGCACTACACTACCACATATATGATAAAGATGATGTGTGAGAAACAGCATAACAGAGTTGATTAGCATTCCTTTCTGTGTAGTACCTATTCTGTGCTAAGATGACGGGCGCGGGCTGCTCTCTGTGGCACTCGCTGCGGACTATTTCATCTCAGGCGGCTTCTTCTCAGGCGGTGAATGCGTCTTCCTCCAGCGATGCCCTGTTATTTCTGCCTTCAATAACAAAATGGGTATTGTTTTGTTTCTGAATATTGTTACTGGCATACGGAGTTACGTACAAAACTTCTAAAAGATTTTAATGAAGTCATTCGCAGAGGGTTGAACAACCCCCGCAGTTTCAATGGCAACGTGTCAAGAATTTAATTATTGTTAACAAAGACCTCACCACTGTTGAACAGACATGGTTTTGCAGATTTACATTAAATATTCGCACCGGAATCGGTGGCTCAGTGCATCAATTGCAGCGCCTCTGACCGGGAGGTCCTAGCTTCGAGTCCCGTCGGCGGCAGGATTTTCGACACTAGCTTATCAGGTAGGTCGAATTCAGTCACGTCTGGAGGAGATTTCTAGCGGCCGGCTGCCCTAGTCGGTAATTTTCCGTGGTGTCATCGATCAACACTAGGCGAATGCCGGAACAGTACCCTACCAAACGGGCGATGGACCGCGCGCGATCTGTCCTTCCCCTTCCTTGTTCTATCCTCTCCCCTTACACACTCACTTACACTAACATGCACTACACTACCACATATATGATAAAGATGATGTGTGAGAAACAGCATAACAGAGTTGATTAGTTAGAATTACTCCAAAGCGTACTTAAGGGCACTAGTATTGTCGATTGAAGTCTCTGATCCGAGGGAGGTTCAATATAATAAAAACAATTGATTCATAAACTGCTTTGTAGACGTGGAATATTACCACCACCGTCCTTTAAGTACACACCACTATGACAATCAAGGTTGACGCCACCCTCCAACGTAACCATTACCCCTTGCTTGTCTCGGTGATAGCCTTTTTGCAACAATATTTCCCTTTCCTTTCCTCCCTTCATCCGCCGTCATCATCAGCAGTGCTTCTTTCCTCCCACGTCCAGAGTCTTTATCCGGGCGCACTCTCTCCAACACTTCGCCCTCGTCCCCGCCCCCTCCACCCTCTTAATTCCTCAAGTTGGTGATAATTCTCTGAAGCTGCAGATTAATGGTGCCTCTACCCGCGGCCTCTCCCCGCCTCCGCAGCCGCCCAGCCAGGCCCCAAGTTGTACAAAGAAGCGACAAGACACGGCGCCAACTCCGGCCATCAACTGCGCAACGTCGCTCGGCCCGCCACGCCCCTTTGCCAGCCTGCCCCCATCCCACCCCACCCCCGCCTCCTTCTCCGCCGCCCCCGCCGCAACTCTCTCGGCCCTCTCCACGCTCGCCGCTGCGGGGGCGTCCGATCCCTCCTTCCAATCTGCACCAATTGGTGACACTGCAGTGCCTTTGACTGAGAGGCCCTAGGGTTCCAATCTCGAGACTGGCAGGATTTTCCGTTGTAGCTACATAGCTAAGTCGAATTCACTCGCTGTCTGGAAGAGAATTCTAGTATCCGACTGATCTGATGAGTAGTTTCCCGTAGTTTCTCCCATCATCACTACACAAATGATGGAGTTCTCTAACAAAAGAGTTAATAACCGCGCGCGATTTTTTCTCTGTCTCCCGCGTCGCATCCTGACCCCTTACTTACACACACTTACACTTACACGCGCTGCAGAATCACACATGACGGGAGACCAGTCAGGAGCTTAGAGCTTGTCTCGTCTGGAGCGCCGGCCCACCGGTTGGAGATACATCGTTGAGAAAAACTCCACTATGTGTGCGTCGGCGCAGGATCTTGCCGTACAGTAGGGGGAGTTCATCTCCACCTCCCGAGGAAAACACGTACTACACTTTCAGGACTAATGATCTTAGAAGTTCACGCGTTCGCAATCACTGATGTATCAATCAATCCAATGTCTCTGCCGTCACATCGCCTCCACGGCTTGCCTGATCTCCATCTCCTTCTCAAACCCTGCATCCTGCACCCGACACCACGATATCTGTCACATCCGCCCCCCCCCTCTCTCTCTCTCTCTCTCTCTCTCTCTTCTTCTCCCCCTCATGCACACTAATTCACCACGTTACCGCATCCCACTGCCTTCCTCACCCACCCCTCCACCGCTTCCAATTCGCTCCCATCGCTTCCATCCGCTTCCATCGTTTCATTCACGGCTCCTCCCAAACAGGCCACTGAGCTGTCCTGTCAAATCAGGCAGTCCCTCTACAAACTCTCGGCCAGAAACAGCGAAAAACTCTGCAGTACCCTAACAAACTGGCCACGAACCGCACGCGATCTTTCCTACCTCTTCCTTGTCCTATCATCTCCCCTCACACACACAGACACTTACACTAACATGCACTACACTACCTCATATTCCGGGAGACCGGTCGGGAGCTTAGAGCTTGTCGCGACTGGGGCGGTGCCCCGCTGCTGGGAGAGTCCTGGTTTCGGAGAAATCCTGCTCGTCGACGGTAGGTCGGCGCCTGATCTCGCCATCCAGCGGGGGCAGATCACCGCCATCTCCCGAGAAAAGCGCATGCACTAAACTTACGGGACTAATGACCTAAGCTGTTGACGTGCCCGGATCACCAACCAACCAACCAAAAACTCTGCCCTCTCTTCCTCTCCCAACCGCATACCCACTACTCCTCCCATCCCACCCACTACTCACTCTTCCCCCCTGCCTCCTCCACCGCCCACCCCCTCAACCACCTCTCGAGGCAGCGAGCGGCGCGCGCCGTATGAAAGCAAAGGCTTCGATTTTTGCCCACTATTGATTTCCAATCCGAACGGCATTATGCAGATAAGATTGTTTAGAGAGTTTCCCAAACCGGCGCGGCGCGGCGCCGCCGAGCAGAGCCCTGCGTTTCTTCGTATTTACTTCGATATCCTCCGAAAGGCGGAGTGGGGGCGAGGGAGGCGGCGTCGGATCATCGCGGGGCGACGCGATGCGCTGAGAGCCCGTCAGCTTTTATTCCCGCGCCGCGCGACGCCGCGCCCTCCGCCCGCCTGCGCGCTGACGCCAAATCTCTCAATGGAAGAGATGTGTCCGCCGAGGACGGCTCGGGGATTTGCTGAGAACGCCGATGCAAGAGAGACTCTGTTCAAGACGGGAGTTTCCTTGATGTGGGAAGGTGTGTTTTGAGTGCAGTTCTATCAGAATGAAGGTAGTCGCTTTACAAAACTCGTATGAAAGATCAATCGACTTCTATAAAGGAATATCAAAAGATATATCTCGTTCATGTCCGGCAAACAAACGTAACAAAATATGTAGCTTAGCTGTGCCTAATTTTTTACAAAATATTAGAACAGAATCGAAGTCAAAGAAATCTCTCAATGGAAGAGATGTGTCTGTGGAGGACTGCTCGGGGATTTACTCAGAACGTCGATGCAGGAGACTCTCTGAATGCAGGAGTAGTTGGTGTGAGAAGGTGTGTTTTGAGTGCAATTGTATCGTAATGAAGGTACTCGCTTTGCAAAAGTCGTATGAAAGATCATACGTTTTCTGTAAAGGTATATCAAGAGATATATCTCTTTCATGTTCGACGAAAAAACTTGATAAAAATATGGAGCCTAGATATTCCTTACTTTTTACAAAATATTTGGACATCATCTAAGTCGGGGGTGTCCAACATGTAAGGCCTCAAGGGTCATTACTAAAACCTTGAATATTATTTAATTGTATAGATTTTGACCATGCTGTCGAGTGTTACCGGTTGTATTTCATACGAATATTTAGATTTTTTTCTCAACAAATCCTCTACATTTTTGAAGTCAACTCGTCACAATATCCGTGAAAACTACTTTCATACATTTAAGCAGTGCCTACAGAATATTAATAAAATATGATCTAACCTCAAATTAATTGAAATTCACCAGCAATCATTATTCAAAATGTGCATTAATGAAGAAAAAATTAATATAAATTATTCACTATACTTGAATATTCTTTGTTCAATTTCTGTAGGAATTGATCTAGCTTCCTAATTCATCATGTACATTTGGGGGAGAAAAAAACACATGGTAAGCTTGACATCTGGTTTATTTAATAGTGGGGGGAAGCATTTACATTTACTGTGCAGAAACAAAACAAAGGACCATCTCAGCATTTGCTCTATGGATCAAGGGAAACTGCACGCAAAACCTGATCGAGATGGGGGTTCTACACCCAGATTAAAATAACAAAGTGGCATTTAAAACTTTTAAACATTATTACATTATTAAAAACATACAAACAGGAAATTAAAAATTATTTACAAAAAATATATTACATTCTACTTCACTGGCTTTGAAGTGTATTAATTTTGTGAATACTTGTCTGATGGGTTTTCCTCTTTGCTGTTCTGTTATGTTTCTACAGCTGTAATGAAGCCAGATTGTGAAGTACTGATGTAGAAGTAGTTTTATCAACTGATAGTAATGTGTTTCTTCATCTACATCAACAGAATTGAAGAGATGGTCATTTTCAACAAATAGTTGTCCCGTCATCATCTCGAAAACTTCCAATTTAAGGAACTGCATAATATTCTTGCGTTGAAGTAGGTGTTGATGGCCACGATAAACTTTCTCAGCAACCTTGCACAGTTTTATTACATCAGGAGATGTATTTATCAATGAATTATTTACACTTCTTAAGGCTACGATATGAGATTTCTCTCTTTCATCACTAGCAAAAAGGATCTGTAAACATTCACAACACTGAATCTTTTTTGATGCTTGCCGAACAACACATCCAGCCATGTACTCCACAACATGTTCATCATACAGGCTCAAATCGCAATACGTGTAAACAGTTACATCATTAAAATTGTCTGGTACATCAGTGTTCTCACTTAAGCATGTAGACACATTTGCAGCAGGTAAAAGAACACTTATGTCATTTGATTGACAATTTGACTGCTGTGACGGGTCAACACGGGCCACAAGACACTTCCGGTACGAACTTTTAAACTGTCGAGCATTTGGATTGTTGTTGTGACCACCTCTACTTCTCACACTTGAAAAAAAAAGTTCTAGGTGGTCTTGGCTCAAGCGACGAGAAAGCAAATAAGGTAGCTGTGAATCATCACACCATACATAATTCTCAGCTATCATTTTGACAGACTTCAAATCTAAAATGAAGCCTAAAAGAGCAGTTTTTCTGTTGAATAAAAGGATACTAATGCCATCACTTAACTTTAGGTTTTCGTAGTAAGAAATGCACATGTCAATGTTCTTTACAATAGCTTCCTTGTTTTTTTGTGTGATAGGGGATTTCGTACCTTTCCCCATTGGATGACATGAATTTAACATATCAAAAGTTAAATTCACATAATCAACAAATTTAACTGTAGCATCACAGTCCTCAAATTCATTAATACCTATCTCCTTGCAAAAAGAAAAAGAGCGTGCCAGAGATCTACTAAGTGCCTGTCCAGCAAGAGAGACTTTCATTCTCTGTGACTGAAATTGAATATGTTGCCATCTCAATTTATTTGCTGCGTGCAGACCCTCATATTCCTGCAAAGAGACAAGTTTTTCGAAGTACTGCCACTTAATCGCATTATTGTCACCATCAAATAAAATATTTTTTTCTCCCAACCAATTCCTCATTAATTTTAGAGAGTGTGCAGCATCTAAAATGCAAAACACCTTTCTCTCTGGAAATGAAGGGTGATGGAACCAACACTTCTGTACGTTGTTTTAAAAAACAACACTCAACTTTTCCAAGACAGTCCTGTTCGTAACAAGCCCATCACATACAACTGCGACCACAGTTATCCCAGTTTCGTGAAGTTTTGCAAGATACTGCTAAATTAGATTCGTTTTTACCGAGGCAGAAACTCCATTCACTAAACAGTACCCCACAGGAATTTTCCAAAGGCGATTTAAAGCCGTTACCATGAAAACTAAAGCTTCTTTAGCAACAGGTCGATCAATATTATCGAGGTAACCATGTCCCAAATCAACATAACCACAAACTTCTTTTCCATCCCAAACCACTTCTTTTTTTATTGCAATCTCATCAAACATCAGAGAACAGTATATGGGCCCTGAGCTACTTTGCATTTCTGCAGTAAGCTTCTGAAAGCTCACTTCAGTAAATCCTGGACGCCCATCAACAAACGAAGCCCACTGCCGCAGTGTCCTTGGGTGAGGAAGTTTAACGTGCTCTCTCAAAAATGAGTAGGCCCGCGCAGAATAAAAATTAAGAGTAAGAGCAAACTGTCTAATCTTCTCACTGTACTGCCTTACTTCCTGTTGAGGTAAATTGACGATTTCTTCCATCACATCACTGAAACAATTGTTTATAAGGGCTGAGCCAGACTCACACAATCGTTTGTTTAGTTCCTCAATGAGGTTATTTTGTGTTGAAAGCTGCTCCTGTTTCCTTCGCATTCCCTGTCTGACGGTTTTGAACTTCTTTTGAGTTTTTTGGCAGTTGGTTACAGCTTCCAGGTACTTTTTGTTGATTTTTGTGGGACTTGGCAAGATATAGTTATGTAAGCCATTTGCAATATCACTTACATTCTCTATATTCACTGTTTCTTCATCTGAAGAAGAAGCTACTGCCCTCTTCACTGGAGCTCTTCGTATCGTCTCCTTCTTTTGTAAGTGCTCAGGAAAAGAAAATTGGTGGGCACTGCATTGCCCAAAAGTCGCCTGCAGTCGTTCACTTTGTACATATATTTTTCTTCAAATCGATTGGAGCAAATGCTGCTCGACTTGGTAGGCCACCACTTCTGTCTTCTCATCAACACTACCCATCTCCTGGTCAATTCTTCGTCGTTAAGGGGAAACCTAAAATGTTACAAAACAAATTAGTTACACCAGTTATAGGTAAAAATTCAATGGATTGAATGAGAAAATACTTACGTAAAATACGATATTCCAATAGTTTTGTCGTTTCTATTGGTGCAGTTGTATGAAGAACAACAGGATGGCATTTTGAGATCGCAAATTTAAACACACTACACAGAAATACGCCGAAAACGTGTACTTCTTAACAAGAGTCTGTACAAGTCCCGAATGCCTCTTGATTTGTTTTGACCTCAGAAAACATGGCGGCAAGTAGTGCAAAAAGCTTCAACCAGGAGCGCTGTATCAGTACTCATTTCCTCTCTATGTAATTCAAGGTCGTTGCAAATTGCAAATATATCATGCCATATTGCGAGAAAACTACAAAAATCATAAAAAAATTACATGACCTTAATGAAGGTAGTAGGAAGACGCAGAAATAACATTCAAACGTTTGAAATTTTTGGAAATTCAAAGTTCACGGATGGACGTTTTGCTTTCAATTGGTTTTTCAGCATCAATGTCCCACAAAACAGGGATTCTGTCTACACCACGTTGCAGTGCCTCTGATCGGGAGGTCCTAGGTTCGAGTCCTGACGGCGGCAGGATTTTCGACACTAGCTTTTCAGCTAGGTCGAATTTCGTCGCTGTCTGGAGGAGAATTCTAGCGGCCGCCTGCTCTGGTGGGTAGTTTTCCGTGGTTTGCCTGACCAACACCAGACGAATGCCGGAGCAGTACCCTACCAAACGGGCCACGGACCGCGCACGATCTTTCCTTCCTCTTCCTTGTCCTATCCTCTCCCTTTACACACACACTTACACTAACATGCACTACACCACCACATATTTCGGGAGCTTAGAGCTTGTCTCGGCTGGGGCGGTGCCCCGTTGGTGGGAGAGTCGTGGTTAGGGAAAAACCCCACTAGCCGACGGTAGGTCGGCGCTGGATCTCGCCATCCAGCGGGAGAAGATCACCGCCATCTCCCGAGAAAATACACGCACTACACTAACGGGACTAATGACCGAAGCAGTTGACGCGTCCGGAAACACGAAAAAATCAATCAATCAATCAATCTACACCACGTGTTAGAGGATTTTTTTCTCTTAACATAGCAACTGGATTTATCCACATTTTGGTTGTCACGGCCTGGTCATGATTGTTTTTTGCCAAAAATCCGTGTTTTTTTTCGCGCAGCATTACATAACTTTATGTAATATATTATGTGTGCTTCTATTTGTGCTTACAATACGGCAGTGGCAATACTGTGGGCTACCGAGGCTACCGGTGGTAGTCCGGGAAAATTACGAGAACAAAAATCTGACATATATTATACTAAAAATAACTATAGGACAGATTCTTTTTCAATGACATACATTTTTCACATTTCTATATAATCTGTTCTCTTGAGATGTGTATTTAAATCGCTCGCGAGTCCAAGCACCGGTTCTCTTAAGAGGCGGCAACGCCGAAGACACCGCTGGCACTCAGCGACATCCACTCAGCGTGCGTTCCTTGCATGACGCACTCCCCCCTCCTACTGGTAAGAAGGAGCTAGCCAAGGGCTCCGGTTGCCAATTTCTCGAGCGGTTTCTTGACACACTCGGAGTAGTTGAGAGGCAGTGAGCAGTAAACGGACAGAGTAAATTAGATGTACGCTTTTGTGTACGACACACACGATTGGTGGTGAGATTACAAATACGTAATGGACTGCACTAAGTGTGTTTTAAGTGTTAAAATTGCAACATATTAAGTAATGTAATAGTGCCACAGTTAACTATTGTCATATAATTAAATAAAAATAAAATAATTATATAATAAAATATAATAAAAAATTAAATAAAATATGAAAATTGAATATATATATATATATATATATATATATATATATATATATATATATATATATATAATGTGACGTTCGTGGCCTGGCCACTAACTTACACGGCGCCCACGCATCTATAGAAGGCGACGGAGCAAATAATAACATCGCAAGAGCAGCACGGAAGAGAGAAAAGACGCGACCTGGAGGTGGCGGCCAGAAGCAGCGGCGGGGTAATTTCGACGGAGGGGCGGCGCGCATAGGGGTTCTATGACGTCAGGGCCGCATTTATACGGCGGAGCGGCGAAAAGCTGCTTTCTTCTCGATTTGGACGGCGACGTGCGAGGTACTAGTTCTTCTCGATTTGGACGGCGACGTGCGAGGTACTAGTTTTTCTCGATTTGGACGGCGGCGAGCGAGGTACTAGTTCTTCTTGGTTCAGACGGCGAAGCGCGAGGTACTATTCTTCTAGAGCTAGACGGCGACGAGCGAGGTATTCTTCTGAAGTAAAGACGCGGAGTCGTAGACATTATCACGAGTAATAGTGGAGGAGAACGTTGCAATATTGAGGCGGCGAGAAGTAGCAAGTTAACATTATAACGAGGCCGCATAAAGTAAAGTAAACGTGATTGTGAACAATATCATAGTCAACGCCCTGGTAGGAGCGACACGTGCTGTAACACGCAAGGGACGGAGCAGTACGCGTGCATGTGTCCTGGATCTGGTGGCGAGAGCTTAGAAGACTGGTGCGAAAATCTGGTAACGGACTGCGGAGACGGCTTCGAGGACATCGGGAAACGCGAGTGGCGGCGCGGCTGGCGGTGTACAGCTACTTCGACACGACGGCGGTGCGTAACCCGGGGGCCTTGGGCGGCGGCAAAGGTAATTTGTAACTGAGTAAACCAGAGTGGGAGACCGGATTTTGGAAGGAGTGAAATGAAGAACCAGACCATTAAAACTTTGTAAAATCACCTGAAAATTGTGTCACGGCAGCATAAATTTACTTGTAATACTTGCAATAGAATTCAATCCAGAAACTGTGTAAATTTTATTAGAGTTCCTCATTTTATTGTATAAAATTTGCTAACGAGGAAAATATTTAATGTAAAGTAGCAATAAGATATTGAATAGCGTTTCATTGTAATTAATCCCAGGAGTATGGGAAAATTTAGTTTCAATTAAGTTCATAACTTAGCAAAACCGTGCACGGGTGATAGGAGAATCAGACTCGACATAGCGAGCACATTGTTAAGTAAATTTTGTGTTGTGTTGTAAATTTTGATTTAATTCTGAATTTGAATGTTAAGTGTGAACAATTTCTCATGCCATATTACAGAATATACTGTCATTTTATCTAATTTTGTGTCTGGGTGTGTAACTTTCTCATACCCCAAAAGATCCTGCCCCCCCCCGAGATATCAAGCTCGAAAGAGCATTCTATCAGGGCGTTTCCACCTGTGGAGGCGTTACAATATATATATATATATATATATATATATATATATATATATATATATATATATATATATATATATTGTACAATGAAAGTAGTTCAAACTAGACAAACTACATAATCGAAAATTATGTATAGTTATACAAAGTTTATTTCTAAGGTCCGCGGTAGCGCAGGGCATGAAAGCAGTATACGCCCCTGCACTACGGTGGTTTTGGGAATGCAGGGAAAGCGAAATGAGTATGTCAAAGGGCGCGAAGTGTTAATAGGCGAGGCGCCTGCCCTGTAGAGGGCTGGGGTTGCGTCGAAGTCGCCGTCCGTCAGCGCCTTCCCAGAACGGGGACCTGGCGGCGGGCACGTCACCTCTGACGCTGGCGGTGGCGGTGGCGGCGGCGGTGGCGGCGGCGGTGGCGCGCGGGTTCGTCAAACTCTGCAACTCGAGGCGACGACCCTCGCTCCCCCGTCCCCGCCGTCGCCGTCGCCGCCGACCGCAGCTTCCGAGGCGCCACCGTCGCCGCGGATAATGAAATAACTTGCGTCGTTGCGCGGGGAGTGGGGGCGGAGAGGACGATTGCGGGGGGTGGGGGTGAAAAGTGTGAGAGCGATGAGTGAGGTGGGGGAGTAGGGTTGAAGGGACCTCCTTGCGGTTGTGGCAAAGGGGGCGGTGGCGTTGGTGAGAGCGGAGGCAAAAGCGGGGGCGGAGGGGGTGGCAGGGATGGCAGGGGATACGAAAGGGCCGGTGCGGCGTGGGCGGTAGTGGAGGCTGGGGTGGTCGGGTGGGGAGAGCGGTGGGTGCTGGGAGAGGCGGAGGCGGCAGTGGTTGCGGGGGCGTCGGGGGTCGCGGGGATGGCGGGTGGGCGCGGCGAGGCGTCGGGGTCGTCAGGAGCGCCGGGGACAGCGTGGGCGGCGTGGGCGGCGGCGGCGGCGGGAGTGGCGGGGGCGAGCGGCGCGGGCGGCGCGGGCGGCGCGGGCGGCGCGGGCGGCGCGGGCGGCGCGGGCGGCGCGGGCGGCGCGGGCGGCGCGGGCGGCGCGGGCGGCGCGGGCGGCGCGGGCGGCGCGGGCGGCGCGGGCGGCGCGGGCGGCGCGGGCGGCGCGGGCGGCGCGGGCGGCGCGGGCGGCGGGGTCCAGGGCGACGAGGTATTGAGTGTGATGGGAACGATTGAGATAGCTTTGAGCGTCAGCGAGCAGGCCGGGGGCAGTCGTCGGGGCGGGGGTGGCGGGGCAGGGGCGGAGGCTGCCACGCGAGCGAACGCAGAGGGCGATGATATCGATGGCGCTCCGCGGCTGAATACCAAGAGGAATGACCAGACGACAAACTTCCCCTTGCGTTCAAAGGTCGGAGCTGCTGGCGTGGGTGGCGTGGGCGGCGTGGGCGGCGTGGGCGACTTGGGCGGCTTGGGCGGCGGGGGCGGCGGGGGTGGCGGGGGCGGCGGGGGCGGCGGGGGCGGCGGGGCGGCGGGGGCGGCGGGGCGGCGGGGGCGGGGGCGGTGCAACCACGCTATTATTTATAGAGTTTCGGGCATCTGCCTTATTGTTATAACCAATTTTGAGTCAGTTTTATGTTCATATGGTGTGTATTGCGTTATGATCATTTTATTAGAATATTCACTTTATTAATAAAAAAATTGTGAGAACCTCGCGCAGTAAGATGATAAATATTTTATCTTCTAGTAAAAGTTGATATTATTCTTAGCTTTTCACCTCATTTGTTAGCGAATGTTGTTATTATCTTTATTATTATTTTTACTATTTTAGGATTATACTCGTAAATGGTCAAGTAGAATTTAAATCAACAAATTCCCTCCTATTAAATAAAAAAAATATTATTTTCATTTACTCAACAATTTCTATAGAAAGAATCGTACTCCATGGAAGATATTTTCAAGTTCTTATAGCATATAAGTGTGATACAAATAATTTACATTGTCAATTTTCAAAATGACACGAGAAAACTCGTCGATAATAGAAACTGATATGGTTGTAGTCCGACCATAGTCAGGATACAATTTTAAATTAAATTTTTTATCCAAAACCCTTACCCGTTAGACATCGAGTAAGTTGATATCGCCACACATAGTCATTGACGTTTTATAAAAAAAATTGAACAATGCCCCACATTCTGTACTGTATGCCAACAAGTCATCATGCATTAATTCAATAATTCATTAATTATTTATGTGCTGTGCACAGTAAGTCTAATGTATGTTCCCCTACATGTTACTTCACTAGTTGATCACAGATTCCCACATATTCAGCAATTATTCTCAGATATCAGTGGTGTCGAGACGGCTCCTCTTAATTTTCTGTGGTTTCTTCGATTAACACCAGGCGAATGCAGAAGCAATACCCCAACAAAGGAGCTACAGACAGCACACGAAATTTCTCACCCATTCGTTGCCTTATCCTCATCCCTTACTTACACACACACACTCACATGCACTACACTGCTACACATGCCGGGAGACCGGTCGGGAGCTTAGAGCTTGTCCCGGCGGGGGCGGTGCCACCTCTGGTGGGAAGTTCCTGGTTGGGGAAAACCTCGCTAGCAGGCGATAGGTTGGCACCGGATCTCGCCATCCAGCGAGAGAAGACCACCTTCACCTCTCGAGAAACAAACATGCACAACACTTACGGGACTAATGATATTAGCTATTGACGCGACCGGAATCACTAACAATCAAACCGGGAGCGGTAGCTCAGAACATCAACTGATGTCACTGCAGCGCCTCTGACCGGGAGGTCCTAGGTTCAAGTCCTCACGACGGCAGGATTTCCGACACTAGCTTTTCAGCTAGATCGAATTCAGTCGCTGTCTGGAGGAGAACTCTAGCGGCCGGTTGCTCGGATCGGTAGTTTTCCGTGGTTTCTCCGATCAACACCAGGCGAATGCCGGAGCAGTACCCTACCAAACGGGCCACGGACCGCGCGCGATCCTCGTTCTTGTCCTCTCCTCTCCCCTTACACACACACTTACATTAACATGCACTACACTACCACATATTCCGGGAGGCTGGTCGGGATCTTAGAGCTTCTCCCGGCTGGTGCGGTGCCCTGCTGGTGGGAGAGTCCTGGTGAGGGGGAAACCCCACTAGCTGACGGTAGGTCAGCGCCGGATCTCGCCTTCGCGCGGGGTAAGATCACCGCCATCTCCCGAGAACAAAACATGCACTACACTTACGGGACTAATGACCGAAGCAGTTGACGCGCCCGGAAACATGAAAAAACCAAACCAAACTAACAATCAACCAAGCAATGAAGGAGAGGGATAACATTAGACTTCCATACCTCTGAACCGTTATCGTGTTACTGCTATCACCACTATACTGCGGTTTTCACACAGTTGAATTTGACGTTTCGTCAGCTGTTCTGCCAGCTGTGACAGTGCTCCAATCGCGAGCTGACAAAACACCTGACCGAACAGCTGACGAAACGTCAAGTTCAACTGTATGAAAACCGCAGTGTAGAGAAGATCCATATTCGAATCTAAGGCACCCCACATCACACCAAAGGGTTCAGTGGCGTAACGCACCACAATGAAGCTTAATTGTGAGCGCTGAAGGAGATGTCATCTCTCTGTCATCGGAATCCAGACAAAACCTTCGACAAACAGACAAGCATTCCTTCATTCGTCGCTGAATACCATCAGACGCCGTTCCTTAGGTTCTCTCGCCTTGCATTTCGGTCAACAGCCTGTCACAATGTCTCACGTTTTGGAGACATAGGGGTGCCGCTGAGACTATTGCATTAGATTAATTATTTCCAACTTGGAATTAATGGTGTTTAATTCTGCGACAGTGCCCATAGGATCGCACTCTCAGGGATAGAGTTCAAGAGAATATTCCCATTGGAGATTATAACTATCAATAGCAGGTTTCTGAACTGTAGTGGTATTGACTTGGTTTAAAGAAAAGAGAGAACGTTCTTGCTCAAAAAAAACTTTATATTTTGTTATAATTATAAATATTCTAATGCAAACAATCAAATACTGAATAACCTTTCCTAATGGTTTTATATTCCAACAATATCCACAATAATTTTGCACATTACTACAAAAATGTGATTTTAATGGAACATTCAATAGAATTATACTGGTCAAGTTGTGAACATATTAACTAGTAACAAATAGTTAAAGTTTAAATCATCAGAAAGCAGAACAAGTATCATATATTTAAAGAGTAAATTACCATAACACTACTGATAAAGATAGATACAATAATGACCCATTATGGTGACAACCCATATACAAACTCCTTCACAAAACAAAACAAAAAAAGGATTAAAATTACAAGTTAAACTAATTTATAATGTTGTCGGGTAAAGGTCTCACTTTTAGGTTGAAACATTCTACAGTTATTAAACTAGGTGGTCTCACCGAAATGAAGTTGTTAGCCTGTTGGCACTTGAGCGATTGCTGAAACCATACAAAAACGATCTCCATATCAAAGCGATACAATGTGATGTGACCTCATGACTGCAGTAAGAAATGACTGCTGCTGTCAGGTTCATATAGATCGCTCTTCGGTACCAACGGGATGCACTTCAAAGACCCGAACTTACATACAGAACGATTGAGATACTAAAAGCGGCAGTAGAATCCTAGTGGACAACATGGGGCTACATTGCTCGCTTGGTAACAATATTTGGAACCGCCAGTAACCACTGCTAACACATTTTCTCGTGACTGTCACTCTCACGACAATCCCTCCTAACCTCAACCTCATCACGGTGCCCGACATCTATTTAACTCTGAGCACAACTCCGTGGGGACAGCAGTAAGGGACTCGTTCGCACGTATTACACGTCACGATTCCCGATCTCGTGGTCGTTCGGAATCGTGACGTCATGACGTTCTACTCATTATCCGCTCATTTCGAACAAACGGCTGAACTATTTATATTCAAAATGTCCACCAACTTTAGTTTTTCCTGCACTTCGTGAAGGGAGGAATTTTTTGAGAATCAATGCATTTTTCTTTTATACTATACTACGCTAATATATCCATTAGCTATTGATATGTTGAGGTAACATTACTTGCTTGTTGATGTTAACCACATAGCAAAGAGTAAAAACCCACCAGTGGATTTTGAACCATTTGCACGTGGAGATATAAATACATATCTATGTACTTGCTAAATAACTTGATTGGATTACATAAGATTTACTTTCTTTGAATTTAAAATTATTCACGTATTCGCCCAAACAAGATGTCACAAATAAATGTTATAAACTTCTAGAGCATGTGGAGAGAGCGAAAATAACCTCTTTTTGCCAATGAACATTTTGTGGGAAATTTCAAACCTACACATGTGACATTTACTCCCAATTGTTAGGTTACTCTTCAAGTCACATTTTCGACCGGAATACGAGATCCCTTTGGACAAAATCCCTATTTACAAAATCTCTTTGACTGTGTTATAACGTGAACTGCCCAAAACTTATGCACGAAGAGTTGTCAGTCAATTAAGAGCAAATATCATATGTCATAAGTCCGTTTGAGCACTTCCCCTCCCGTCCGGACCACACTGGTTAACCACAGATAAGCACTAGGCCAGAGCACACAAAACAGCCCACGCACTTTAGTATCCTTGAACCAAATAATTTTGTGGAAGTTTAGAACAACCCATACTTCATTCTTCTAAGTGTTCATTCTTCCTACCTAAATTCTAACTCACATTTTTTCTATTTCTCTCTTCCTCTCCGACTCTCTACATAAACAAAACTTACCTCCCCACGCTTCTTTCTCCTTTTAATTTGTTCACTTCTCTTCCTCTTTTTTTCGGATTTTTATGTACATTCAACCTTTTACAACATTGTTTTGTTTTCAACTTTTTCTCGTCGGTGCGTAACTGTTTATTTCTCTCAGATGTGCTGGAACGTAAAATTGTTTCTGTGAATTACTTCAAAGATCTTTCTTTAAAAAATTCCATTTTATTGAATTCTCCATTTCGTGTTTCATCTGAGTCGCAGGTACAGCCGCCAGCTAGAACAAAGGGTTCTCTCTCGCGGGGTGGGGGAGGACGGGGGGGGGGGAGAGGACGAGTGCGCTGTGTGCAAATACTTGTAATAATGTAGCGCATTCGCCTGCACCACCAGCGGCGCAGGCAAAGGGTGCACCGTCCCACTCACGGCCGCAGAGCGAAACTCGCCCTTTCTGCATAACGCATGAGACCATCCGCGCGCTGCAGTCGAGCAAATAGCGCCTGCACCCGCGAGGCAGAAACGGAAGAGTTAAATATGAGATCGGAATTATGTGTTTAAAATCCATGTGTGTTACCCGATCCCACAGTCTTATCGGACTTGTCATTCTCACTTTTCTATTCCCTTATTTTTCTTCGTGCATTTCTCATTAATTGTTTAAAGCCATTTAACAACAGTTGTTTGCTTCCTGTGCAATATTTTGTCATTCTGTACGTAATATATTTATTCTATAGGAATATTCTTTACTCGTGTTCTTTAATATAGGTGTCTGTATGGAAAAAAATACATTATTGTAAATAAAAAGTTGAAAAGTACTGTTATTCAAATATCATTACGTGACAAATAATATTAATCAAGTAATATTAGCAATTGTATGCAACCTTTTACTAACATTAATGTAATAATATGTAAGGTAATTTACAACAAGAATTCAAAATGAAATTAAAGATATTTAACACTTCTTAGAATTTTCGCAAATAGTTGCTTAGTTTTCCTCTACCTAATAATTCATTCCAAATATCAGTATACTCAGAAGGTTTGGTTCAATACTAAGGTGTCTCCTCGAAATGCATCGACGTAAGTAGCTTAGTGCATCACCTAATGTCGCTGCAGTGCCTCTGACCGGGAGACCCAAGGGTTTCACTCCGCACGGTGACAATTTTGTCGACATTGGACACGTAGCTACATCGAGTTCTGCCGCTGTCTGGACAGGAATTCTGGCGGCAGCCAGTCAATATATCACAGATGCCGGAGTTCAGTCGGAAGCTAAGAGCTCGTCTCAGGTGAGGCGATGCATCGCTGGTAGAGATACCTGGTTGAGGAAAAAACGCAAGTTATTTGTTCAGTTTTACAGCAATTATAAAATCATTTTTTTACACTACCACGGTGCATTTTATTTTTCTTGTTTATTTTTCCTCATTCACGAATATATAATATACACCGTAGTTACCAGCGGAAAAAAGTTTCACTTCAACAACTTGTTTCAATATTTAGTCTTTCAGTTCTTCAGTAATTCTAAAATCGTTTGTTTAACACTACAACTGAGCATTTTATTTATCTTCTTTATTTTTCCTCCATCCCGAATTCCATTCGTATTATCCGAAATTTCGGATTAGCGGGGCTCTACTGTAAAGGCGTAGGCCACGGCGCGCCTGCCTGCGCCATGTCGCATCGTCATTTATCTTCTTTATTTTCCCTCCATCCCGACTTTTGTTCAGATTATCCCGAATTTCGGATTAGCGGGGTTCTTCTGCACAGGCATAGGCCATATCGCGCTTGCCCTCACCATGTCACGTCGTCATTTTATTTAGCTTGTTTATTTTTCCTCCATCCCGAATTTCGTTCAGATTATCCCAAATTTCGCATTAGCGGGGTTCTTCTGCACAGGCATAGGCCATATCGCGCTTGCCCTCACCATGTCACGTCGTCATTTTATTTATCTTGTTTATTTTTCCTCTATTCCGAATTTCGTTCGGATTATCCAAAATTCGGATTAGCGGGGTTCTACTCTGAAGGCGTCGGCCATGGCGCGCCTGCCATATCACGTCGTCATTTTATTTATCTTTCTTATTTTCCTCCATCCCGAATTTCGTTCACATTACCTGAAATTTCGGATTAGCGGGGTTCTCCTGTGAAGGCGGAGGCCGTGTCCGCCAGGCCGTCTGCGCGCGCTGCGCCCCGCGCTGCGCCCGGGCGATGCGCCGCCGCCTCTGCATTTTGCATCCGGCTAAGAGCAGCTCAGGGCCCATTAAAAGTTGCTGCCCAACTCCGGCGCTCCCGAGCTCCGCGCGGCGCGGCGCGGCGTGGCGCGGGACGGCTGTTTTTCCGAGAATTTCATTAATTATTCGCCCCGAGTTGCCCCAACTTCGGGGAAACAATCTCCGTTGACAGAGGAAATCGCGAGGTGTGTTCGTTGCTGCAGTAGTAGACGCCGCCGCCTGAGGAAAAAAGCAACCCGGCCGGTGATAGTTTTCTTGCTGAATAGCGGCGCGCGTGCGGAAAGGAATGCTGTTTTATTAATTTTCTAAATCTGTTTCTCTGGAGTCTCTCTTAATCGGCTTGGGTGGCTCAGGGCATTAATTGATGTCTCTGACCGGGAGGTCCTAGGTTCGAGTCCCGACGGTGGCAAGATTCTCGACACTAGCTGGTCAGCGAGGTAGAATTCAGTCGCTGCCTGGAGGAGAATGATAGCGGCCGGCTGCTCTGATCGGTAGTTTTCCGTGCTTTCTTTGATCAACACCATGCGCATGCAGGAGAAATACCCTACAAAATGGATCACGGACCGCGCGCGATCTTCTTTCCTCTTCCCAGTCGTATTCTCACCTCTTATTTACATGCACTATACTATCACTGGTGCCAGGAGACCAGTCACCAGCATAGAGTTTGTCTGGACTGGGGCCGTGCCCCGTTGGTGGGAGATACCTGGTTTGGGAAAACCCTGCCAGACGGGTACGTCAGCGCCGGATCTCGCCACATCCCGATGAAAAAACACACTTCACTTACGGGACTAATGACCTTAGTAGTTGATGAGATCGGAATCACTAATCAATCAGTTTTTTCTCTTAGTTGAGTTTAGCTCGTTTTTGCTCGAAGTTTAATGGTTTGCTAGGAACACGTGTGATGAGCTGCACTTACTATCTTTTATTAAAGGGAAAAAGTAGATGGATTCTTCCTGCTAGAAAAATCAATTAGTTTTTTCTATTGAGGAAATCCAACGGAATTTTTTTAGTTTGTAAAAAGTATTTCAGGAATAATTCAAATCTTAAAATGTAAGCCTTTATCAAATTTTATTTGAGTCATGAATCGTACGGAACAGCCAAATTCCCAAATGTCAGTTGCTGAAGCCTATATATTATTATTTTCATATGAGCGAACAGTAAAATTTTGATATAGTTCACTTTAAATTACTTATGTTTAGATTTCTCTTTGAGTACTAATAAATATAAATAGAAGATCTCACTTTCCAATTTCCAAACACTTTTATTATTAGACTATACAAAAAATACTACTGTCATTTTTCTGTTTCTGCTATAGAACTTCAACTGTAGAAAAAATAGACTATAAAATGTTTCCAACTGAAGAAATTTCATCAAACTAATAATGTGAAAGTTTCATAAACTTCTTGCAAGAATAATGTTCTGCGCTGTTGTGGGTTCATTATCTTTTAAATGTTATATTTTTAACAGACCATGTATTTTTAACACGTAAAAGAAACCAACTTTTATCAAAGGTTTTCCAGGAATTTGCACTGATGTGAAGCGCGACAGCTCTACACAAAACATTGGCGAGAATATTTCAGAGATAAACTTATTTTCTTTGAAGGTATAATTGTCTAGAATTTTGTTCATAAAGTATTTTAAAATTATTTTGTTAGTTTGCAGTAAGTATAGTATGAAAACAACTGCAAGATTTTTCTCATATGATTTAACAACAATGAAGAAAACAAGCACTTGAGCATTGCCTAAGTATACCATAATGATCATGCAGTTTTATCACGCAAGCATTCTCATCAGCTCGTGGGAATTTTGTATTGTTCTTTACTTTCTGGTATAGTTTGTAAAGGGAAAGTGCTATATTGAAATGCTGCATATAAAAGTCCTGTTTTTAAATTATGAATCATTAATTTGGTCCTTCTTAAAGTGAGGATGATAAAATGCTAGAGGATTAGTTGTAAGAAATAAAGTGAGGAGAAGAAAAATTATTTAAATTGTAATTGTAAAAATAATAATGAATTTGTTGTCGAATATTTGTTATCTCTACACACTGATTTTGAAAAATCCACTCAATCATTAAATGAACATTATCCATAAAATTGTTTGAAGTTTTATAACCCCAAACTTACATTACATACAATGTTAATAAAACAGCACTATATTGATGAAACATGGGTGTAATTTTTTATTAAATTGCCTTTTTTCCGAATTGTAGGTACCCATTTTGTAGGATCACAAATAACCTGTTTTTACGTTACTTGTGTTACGTCCTCATTTTGTATGAGAAGAACTTTGGTTAAAATGCTCCATACGGAAAGCCAGAGCATAAAACGACGTTATTTTGCATCCATCATCCAAAATCAATACTTTCTAGGTGAATTATTACATTGGATTTAAAGTAACACGAGCTAGTAACTTTCTTTTCAGTTTCAACGTCCTATACAATAAAGGATACACACGATTTTCTATGAGTTTAAAAATCAAGAAGTTTACACTGGAATCAAAATTCATAGATGCGGCTGCGGTGGTGCAACGGTGATCGTGTTAGACCCCAATACCCAGGTGCGCGAGTTCAAATTGAAACCAAGAAGTTTTAAGGGAGCAAAGGTCGTTCGTAGAAAAGGCGCACAAGTTGTACGCGTTCCTTCGGAGGGGAAATGAAGCCGGCTGTTTCACTTTGTACATTTACAGCCCCTCCTCATCCTCTAGAGTAAAAGAAAGGTCTGATATATATGTGTTTATTCACAGAGTAGTGCCATTTTTGACTGCAAGATAGTGACAGAAGCGAAGGAAAAATTCGGTGGTCAGGCAGAAGAGCAGACATGTTCTGTCTCTCACCATGTAAAGTAATGAGTCGAATTTGAATTGCACTTAACTGAATTATTTACGAAACTAGAACCCAAAGAGTGGATTTGGCATACAAATGCAACGTTGATTACTGAAGCAAAGAGAGGAGCTGAGTCCGGCATTTTCAAAGAGTACACCCCAGACGCTTTGGCATGAGATGGCTGTATTTTCTTGCTATATATTTATGTAAACTTATCAGCATATTCTGTAGGTTTATTTATCAATAGACAAAGTGGTAACCTTGTAGTGCCCGCTGCTTTATATTATCATGCTGCTTTATATCAACATTGTCTTTACGATAGGCGACCGGAAATATGCATTTTGCTGTAAGCGCTCCGCAAAGTAAACCTTTTAAATTAATAAGCACTGAAAGTTAGTACTAGTTTCCATGAATGTGTGCTGGAGAGAATATTGGAGTCTAACTTCATTTTTCCAAACATCATGTATTATTATGAACTAATATTTGAACACGTAATTTGTAATATTTAGAAAACGCACTGAAATTGATCCACTTCCCATACGTCCCCTCTGGAGCGAAATGTGCTGTCCATAACGACCCCGGCTAATGAAGGAGCCGAACTGCAGCGACCGCCGCACGGGATTACACGGGGCTCGGGCGCCGCGGAGCGGAGTCTTTTGTCATAATGAACTCTGTCCAAAATCGACCCCGTAATCACCTGACGTCTTCAGCGGAGCTCTTCATTATCATTCATTACGAGGGACCCCGCAGTTCGGCAACGATCACTAAATCTACATTTAGAGAGATCGCCCTAATTGGGAGCCGCCCGCCGCGCGCCACGGCCTTTGAATGGTCACCTATCGCCATTTAATCATCGGCCGAAATATGCGCATTGCTTTGGCACTCGGCGCGCGAGCGGCTTGTGAATTATTGGCCCGCCACTTTTCGGAGCCCCGCCCACGCGCGCGGCCGCCCGCACAACAGGCGGCGCGGCGCCGTGAGCCCGGATAACCAGGCGCATGAAGAGATTGTCGATAGCGCATCTGCTTTCTCCTGTGCGGCCCGACCCAGTGGGCACAAGCAAATCCGCGCGAGGCGAACAAAGCGCATTTGCCCTGATTGCGGAGCAAACATTCTACTGATGGATTGGTGATAACGTGTGCGTAAACTGATAAGGTCATTAGTCCTGTAAGTGTAGTGTATGTTTTATCGCGGGAGGTGGTAGAGATCTTGGCTGGATGGCCAGATCTGTCGGCGAACCACCGTCACCTAGCGTGGTTTTCTCTAAGCAGGAATCTTCCACCAGCGGGGCGCCACCCCATCCGGGACAATCTCTACATGCCCGACCGGACTCTCGATATGTGTGGTAGTGAAGTGTGTGGTGCGTGTGTGTGTAACGGATTAGGATTGTAGAAGGAAGACAAAGGAAACATCGCGCGCGGACTGTCGCCCGTTTGTTAGGGTGCTGCTCCGGCAATCGGCTGGTGTTGATCGGAGAAACCACGGAAAACTACCGACAGAATTCGATATAGCTATGTAGCT
Source organism: Teleogryllus occipitalis (assembly GCA_011170035.1). Taxonomy (NCBI): domain Eukaryota; kingdom Metazoa; phylum Arthropoda; class Insecta; order Orthoptera; family Gryllidae; genus Teleogryllus; species Teleogryllus occipitalis. The sequence continues at coordinate 83,335 of BLKR01003255.1, read as the reverse complement.
AGTGTCGAAAATCTTGCCACCGTCTGGACTCGCACCTAGGATTTCCGGTCAGAGGCATTGCAGTGACATCAGTTCATTCACTGAGCCACTTCTCCCGGTGCAAACATTCAAACAACTTTTAACTCGAAGAGAGTGTCATTATTGAAAGGGAGTGAGTATTCGTGATTGTGAAAGCGTCAACTTCTAAAGTCATTAATCCCAAAGGTGTAGTGATTATTAAATCTTGAGATGTAGAGATATTCTTAGGTCATTCAAACGTGAGATCTGACGTCGACTTATCCATCGCCTTGCAGGGTTTCCCCTCCAGATATTTTCCCATGCCAGGCACCGTCCCAGTCTGTACTAAGTGACAAGGATGTGAAGTGGATGTGAAGGATGGTGCGTAGGCTGTGACACGATTGGAGAAAAAGAACGAAAAACTACCGATTAGAGCGAGGAGGCTAACAACACGTGTTGTAACGTGAGAAAGTATTTTACTACACATAAGAACACGATTTATTCACATTTTTGTTATCAGAGTTCAGCAATAAGAGTTTTTCTTTCGAAATATCGCCGTTTATTCTCGCAGCATTTCAATTCTAAACACTCCGCACGAAAGTAACTAGTTGTGCTACAGAATGGAACAGACTTTCTCGAACTAGTTATTTTTCTAATTTATTTGGTCTGGATTAGCTTTTCGTTTCTTTCCCACCTTTTTCCAGCTAACATCTTAACTTGTTACGAAAACAGAGATACTGTAGCTTTCGGATTCAGTGGGCTGAGGCAATAATCAGGACGAAAATAGGTGATTCAAAGTAGATTTCTTGGGCAAGGAACAAAAGAGTAAGAAGTATACTTTTAGGATAAAATAAATCAAAAAGGGCAAAGTACCTGAGAAGTTCATCATGACGATAAATCGTAGCACATCGTGAGTTATAAATGCTTGGCGAGCTCTGGAGACTGGTCAGTCATACTAATATGTACAGGACTAGTAAGTATATGAAGGGGAACATAGCAGTCAGGGTGTGAATGTCTGTTGAATTTCGCGTTTAATATATTCCGTCACAAGAACATCTGTCCATAATACTGAATAAACCTTTATTGAAAATTTGTTTCAAACATCAATTGAATAGTTTTTATTTTATTTTCATTTGATATTACATTGTAAGTACATTGGAAGTTACTGATGAGATAGAAAAATAGAAAGAGGATAAAGAAAGTAATTTTTTTCATGAATAAAACGAATACATACTTCAAGACGAGATTAACTTCCAGACTCCTAGTGTACTATACTCTAACACCGATTCGTCGAAAATACATACCTTTCGAGGATGTTGATTGTTCGAACAGAAATAGAGGGTTTTGTATTAGATATCTCTAGTTCTTGTGTTTGTAACCACTACTCAACTCTCCTCAATAGAGGGTAGTACATGAACTGTATCACCACAAACGTATTGAGACTACCACTTTAACCTATAATGTTTGGTGAGTTTAAAGTTTGGTGTTTTCAAGTGGTTAACGCCTGAAAATTCATTTCCTCAAAATGTCTAACTGCATCATTTCCTATAGATACGATATAATTCCTTTCGAGTGCAATATTGATATTGCATGTCCTTTTTACTGATAAATATTAACTGCTGTTTTTCCATATTTTCGTTATTGAAATGATAAAATTGCATTATTTAAAATTTTGTTGGAGATGGTTGTCTATTTTGTATAAATTCCACCATTATCAATATTTACATTACTATGATCAATTTCTACCCACTTGTTTTTATAACATCACTTAAGCATATTTGGATCCTTCATCTCGAATTGAAATGCTAATCAAACACTGATTCGTTATTGGAACTATCAACAGCAAGACTTTTCTCCTAGCGTGCACCGTCAGAAAGTTGTCGAAGGGAAATGAATAGCAAATATTGGAAGGGCCAAATCGAATTGCGGTAATGTTTGTCTAGTTCTGCCTCTGTGTGTTCCGTCTGCGCCAATGATGAGTGTGTCAAACGACCGTTAGCGTGGCAATTGGCAGGCGAACTCTCTTCCTGCTCTCGCAGCTGTGCAAACCCAGGATTCAGCCGCCACTTACGGCTGCTTCCGGTGACATGGGCAGCCGATGGATCTCTGGAGGATAATCTCGTAGTCAATCCGGTGCGCTGCGTACACCACTGTCTGTCTGCCTGAACTTGACGCGACAGCCCGCGTACGGGTTATGGCCTACCAGCAGCGTCCCGAGCTCGTGGCCACGGGTTTAGGGGCGACGTGTGGTTAACACGGCCCCACACCATCCCCAGGCCGTATTCTGGTCTTCTCAACCTGAGAAGTGAGTTTTCTTATCGTCACACAGCAACATATGCTGGTACATTGCAAGTAAAATGCACATTATAATCTTACCCGACCGGGAATTGAACCCTGACTGGAAAGCGAGCACGCTGACCAATGAGTTAAACTGCCAGGGCGCATACACCACTGTCACAAGATATTTGATATTTCCTTCAGGCTCACAGTATGGTTTTGTTGCTTTGCTATAACTCGTCTCAATATTTTCTTTAACATTTAAGCACTTTTGTTCAAGTGTAAAACCAAACGATGCTAGACCTTTCTTCGCGTACCGTGATTTGCGTCCACCGGAAACGCTCCAATGAGAGGAGAAAAATAGTACAAAATATTTTCTGAGTAGCTCTTTCCTGGATGGATTGTTTGATTATTTCGTTACTTGGTTGGATGGTTAGTTGTCAGTGATTCCGGGCACGTCAACAACTGAGGTCATTCGTGCCGTAAGTGTAGTGCATGATTTTTCCTTGGGTGGTAGCTCTGTTCTTTCCCCGCTGGATGGCGAGATCCGGTGCCGACCTATCGTCGACTCGCGGGTTTTCCCTAACCAGGAATCTCCCACTGCTCCAGCCGGGACAAGCTCTAAGCCACCGACCGGTCTCCCGGCATGTGTGATAGTAGAGTGCATGTTAGTGTGTGTGTGTGTGTGTATGTACGGAGAACTACCGATCAGAGCAGCCTGACGCTAGAATTCGACTCCAGAATTCCATCCATTGAAGGTCGAATCCAGCTACTGAATTCGACCTCGCTGACAAGCTAGTGTCGAAAATCTTGCCGCTATCGGGCCTCGAATCTAGGACCCACCGGTCAGGGACTGCAGTGACATCAGTTGATGCACTGATCCACCTCTCCCGGTCATTATTTCGTATTCCGGGCGCGCCAAAGCTATGGTCATCATCCCCATAGTGTAATTTTCCCCCGCTGTTCCATCCCCCCTACATTGTGTAATTATATCACAGGAGGTGGTGGTGACGTTTCCCCATTGGAAGGTGAGATCCGGCACCGAGTTATAAGTTGCCTTCGGGGAGGGAGGGGTTCCGCAACCAGCTACCTTTCTCCAGCTGGGCACCCTCTCAATCGAGACAAGCTCCTGACTGGTCTCACACCTTGTGTGATAGTGTGGTATATGTAAGTGTATGTGTAGGCAAGCAGTGAAAATAAAACAGGGAAGAGGAAGGAAAGATCACGCGCTGTGCGTGATCTGTTGTTTGGGTACTGCTCCGGTATTCGACAGGGAATTCTTTGGTTCGGTGACTTGTGTCTACGGACGTAACGTAGAGCAAAGTTTGAGACAGGGTAAAATGGCATTGTAATAATTATGATACGAAATATTCTGACTTTTTGTGAACTGGAGGTGATTATGTAATGGCACTTAAATTACATTATCCAGCAGGAACCAGAACACTTTTTACTGGCGTCTTTTTATGCCTTGCCTTTTTTTCAAAAGCATTTTGACACTTTTACGAAGCCATTTACAAACCTTATAACTAGGCTGCATGAAGTGACTTGTGTAATCCTTGTTCCTTTTGGTAAGTTTCGTTGTCGAATTTAATAACGAAGAGAAGTATGGCGAGCCGCCATTACAACATCGCGCCATGCTCAAGCGACTCCCAGCTTGACTAGCTTTTCAGCTAGGTCGAATTCAGCCGCTGTCTGGAGGAGAATTCTAGCTGCCGGCTGCTCTGATCGGTAGTTTCCCGTGATTTCTCCGATCACCACCAGGCGAATGCCGGAGCAGTACCCTAACAAACGGGCTAAGGACAGCGCGCGATCTGTCCTTCCTGTTCCTTGTCCTCACCACTTACACTAACATCGGGGTCTTAGAGCTTGTCCCGGTGAGGCGGTACCCCGCTGGTGGGAGATACCTGGATGGGGAAATCCTGCTTGTCGACACCAGGTTGGCGCCGGATCTCGCCAACCTCTGGGGGAAGATAACCGCCACCTCCTGATGAAAAATAAAGCACTATAGTTACGGGATTAATGTAGTTGACGTGCCCTAAATCTCAATCAATCAAACCGAAGCAAGTGTACAGTCCATCAAGAACCTCTGCATGACGCCACGCTCGCAGACCTCCGCTGCTGCAGCTGCTGCCGCCCCAACAGAAGCGCCTGGTCCACGGAGTGATGGGGGTAAGAGGCACCCAGCTCTGAAGCACGACTCCCGTACATCTCCTCACCTGATTCTCATCTTCCTCCTCTTTCTCTCCTCCCTCACATCTCCCCACCTGATTCTCATCTTCCTCCTCTTTCTCTCCTCCCTCACATCTCCCCACCTGATTCTCATCTTCCTCCTCTTTCTCTCCTCCTTCCTTTAATTTGTAATAAAAAAGATGTTTTTAATTCGAACATGATCTCTTATTTGAGAAAGCTGCCCTCTCCCTCCCCTGCAATCTTAACAAGTTACTCATTCACCACAGCACTCCAAGTGGTGCGCTGCCTCAGAAAGACGCTGATGTTTGTCGGCTCCAAGGGCAGCACACAGTGTGGTCACATGTCGAATGAGGGAATGAATCGGGACTGTGCAAATGCGGAATTTTACGCATCAACACAGCGAAATCAAAATGAGGGTGAAGCTTGACAGTTGAAGTTGAACTACCTTGACGATTTCATTAGTCAATGCTGGAAATTATTTTCGTTTGTTTCATTCAAAATAAGAAAATAATAGGTGAAAAATTCTTAAAAATTTGAGGCATAAATGGTTGATTTTTAATCGTCGAAGAAAAATTGCAGAATTTGGGTCCATTGGCGCGGATTGTGGTAATTGTGGAATTTGGCAACACTGGTGGCACATCACAGAAGCATCTATCTTTCTGCGCCCTCGAAAGATTCTCTTCGAATTTATGTGGACCAAGTGTTTTTTATTTTGTTTCTTCTTGTTAGTTTCAGTCAAACAATACGATATACTCTTACAGTTTTCCCATAAAGCAGAGCCATTAATAGAAACATGATAACACAACCAAAACTCAGTAAAAGCACCCAAGAATCAGGATGCAATAAAATACACCATACACCTCACTCTCAAGTTCGTACTACGAATCACGGATTTTCTCAGGCATGGCCGGAAGCCGCCGAACACCCGAGATTCTCCGCAAACAACTATGTGTAGGAACCCTGATTTCCGTGCAAAAACCACGAAGACCATCATCTACAGCTGGTTGAGACACAGGGGATGAGCGTCGAACTTTCAATTACAAAAGATACTATTATTCATTTGTTGTCTTCTAATTGTTTTATGACTACTTTTAGGTGTTTCGAATATTTTAAATATGCTTAAAATTTTATTAATTATCCAAAACCTGTCTAATAGATTTAAGTACTTTAATTATTTTTTTCGACCCATCGTTCGATGACATGACACCTCACCACTGCAACTCTTGTCTCTGAGTAATTTCATTGTACAGATTTTGACCCTTTGTCGACATGTATTTGAATTTATTTCCCTACGCTTTCATTTTTCGGTAATAACAGACAATGAACTATTCCTAACTTGAAGCAGTTACACACGCCAATAGTTAGTGACCATTTCTGACTTGATTTACTTCTTATTTCAATCAAGTGAAAGTAAATGAAATTTATAGATTTAATATTTTTTGTAAACTTTTTGTTCCATACTCATTGATATCATTAAATTATTTCCTTAACAGTAAATAACGTTTGATTTGGTCTCGTAATACAGAACTAAATTTACATCGAATATTTTCGTTTTTGTAAACGAAGATGAACTATTCTCTTTTCACAATTTGCTTTCTTGCACTTTAAAATTTAAATAAATTCACTACCGATCTATTATATTAATTAGTTTCTGTCTTTGACTTCTGACTATAACACAATTAGTTTAATGTAAGAACATTTTTATCATAATGATAGTAATAAAATGAGAGGAAGTGTTTTTATTGATCTGTAAATTAGTGTAAAAGACACTTCATTTTAACTGTAGGACTCAATTTTTCAATGGGTATCTAATGTTCTCCCTCCCACTTTTACCACTATTCGACGTAGCATCATTAATTAAAAGCCGAGGAGCGAACCGAGAACAATGATGAAATAATAATTATTCCATAATTCGATGGAAATTAAGTCTGATACATTCATTTATTCATCTCATTGAAATTCAATTAGTCGTTTAACTACCTATACGTGTACCTAAATGCATTCAACTCATTGGAAACTAATACAGTATTTCCAAGAATTAACGAGCAACTAATAAAGTTTGAAATACGATTGAAATTCGTGCTGAGTAATCCTTAAATTACGAAACATGTGTTCATTGTCATATTTAATTGCCAATTAACATACTGTTTCTAGTTGAAAATACAACAGAAACATCTATATTTTATTTATCAAAAGAATGGAACTGAATACAATTCAAGTTTCTAAGGCATGTTGTTTTCTTTGCTGCCAAACGTTTTTTCTTTTCTTTCCTTTTTAAGGTCGCTTTTTAACTACTAGGTCATGTAACAACTACTTTGATTGTTTTTTCCCCTTTGGGTTCACTGTACGGGAACAACACACGTACAGACAACACAAAGATACACACAAACGGTTTGAGGTCGTTAGGTCTAAAGATTTAGGTATAATGACAGAGAGTCGAATTTTTAAAGTCTAAAGTCAGAAGGTCTATAAAAACACGTCTAAAGAAAATTTGGTTTAATTTTTAAAAAGTCTAGTAATATTTGGTGTAATTGTCAAAAATGTCGAATAAACTTCGGTTTATCAGACACGAATGTCTAATCTATTATGCCGTAACAGAAATACGTAACAAAATGCGGTTCACATATTATTACGTCAGTATGTTATTGTCTGAAATGAAATCACAATGGGACACTTAAATTCAGGAAGTGCGTAATGTACATAAAGATAAACCGGTATTAAAATATTCAATCTTCATTTTCGGCTGTTGGTGGAGTATGGAATTTTAATCTGCGTCTCAAAGACCGAATGTGTAAGTCGATATTCACCACCATCTTTATAATTTTGGTGATTTGCTACCATTCGCTCTACTAGCCTTTGATTCATTTTGTATTTCTATTAGATACCTTTGTATATATCTACTAGACTTCGGTGTTTACGTCTCTTAGAGCTTAGTAATTGAACCTTCTAATTGTAGACCTCTTTTGGTATTAGACTCTCAGTCGCGTGGACCTTATGTCGTTAGACCTGGCTCGCAATAAACGTCTTGTTCAGTAGACCTAACGAGTATTAGACCTTTTGTCCGTGGAACAAACGACCTGAAACCACACAAACACACCCTTGCCCGAGGCGGGACTCGATCCTTCCGTCAGAGATCGCCACTGCACTACTGCCTTAGTGATCTCGGCTATCCGGATCGGCACTTGGAAACTTTTTTAAAAATGTATTTTAAGCTCTACAACTACATGGTCATAAGTGATCAAAACTTTTTTTACAATTTTACATAATATAAAAATAGACACATTGAATTATGTATTTTTATGACTTTTTAACATTTATATTTTATTTTTATATTATATTTTATGACTTTTTAACAATTTAAAATATTCACAAATAGACACATTTATATCATGTTATTTTTTAAAGAAAAGAATATACTATATATTTTTTTCTAATTTGCAGCACATAGAAATTTAATAATTTTTTTCACATTGCGAAGTAGAATTTAACAAAGAAGGGATATCAGTATAAAATTTTAATTTTTCTCTCAGATCCCTTTTGAAAGGTCATTCAACTAATAAATGGGATGTAGAAATAAATTCACCATAATTTGGACATGGATCTGGATTTGTCTTTTTAAATAACTGACTGTGACTCCAATTAAAATGGCCAACTTCTGAACGTTGTTGTCGTCCGTTGAGAAGAAAGAAGCACGGCTGTTGGGGAAGGGGAAGGGGAAGGGGAAGCAGGGCTGAAGGAGAGGGGCGTGTCACCGCACATGTGAGGTTGCTATCAGCTCGCGCGCGTCACACGTGGAATTGCGCCTCCAACTGAGGCAAATTGAAGCCCCGTGCGACGAATTCCGTTCTCTTCCCGTTCCCCTCCCGCCACCTCCTCCTCCCACCCACGCCCTTCAGACAATGCACAGTCTCGGAGCCCTTTCCTCTAGGTGTTCAAAGTTTTAAAAGTAAATTAACTAATGGCATTTGTAAGCTGTACTAATTTAGTAAGTTAGGCTTATTATAACAGGTATTTTATTATTATTATTATTATTATTATTATTATTGTGCTAATTACTAATAATTGTGCTTTATTAAATAAATAATTATATTTAAAGTAGTATTATATTGAAATGTGGTGACGTGTTGTGAAGTGTAGTGCAATAGAGAAGTAGAAAGAGAAGTGAAGCGCAAATGTTGTGAAGTGAAGTGCAGTGTAATGAAAAATTCGTGTATTTAATAGATTAAAATAATTGTGCAGGTCAGCCATAAAATGTAGAGTTATCCTATTATTGTTATTATTATTGCAATATGTGAATTGTAGTGTTCTGCCACCAAGTTGTAAAAACCTACCCGCAGTAATAATAAATATCTATCTAATTCGCCTGGAAACAAATAATGACTAGATGGTACATTTGGCATTCATACAAATATAGGACGGATTTTCGCAACAGTATTCGTCTTTCACAATATATGTGTATACTAGTTACGGGGTAGGTTTAGTAAATGTATGGCCTCATTAACTTCTATTTTTGATTCAAAGAATAGAAATTCAACTTTTCAACCTAATCATTCTTTACACCAACACACTTTTCAATCTGTATATTAACATTTCTTGTCCTTTGAAAAAATACTGTTATTTTTAAAAAGTCGTGAAAATTACTTACAGCGCCTTACATTCTTCTAAAAATTTTCTTTTTCGAAGTCTTTCTTCACTTTTGATAAGTGGTAGACGTCACTGGGTGCCCTATCTGAAGTGTGAATGGTACAACTTCTTGATGCCACAGTCCTTCACAACATACATACATACATATATTTGAACTGCAATTGGGTATGACCCGGATGCAGTTAAATAACATTAATTACAGTAATAACAATAATAATAATAATAATAATAATAATAATAATAATAATAATAATAATAATAATAATAATAATAATAAAGGAGTACAGTACAAGACGACGATGCCATAATCATACTATCACTAATATTAAGTATAATAACAATTATTTCAACTCTGTCATGATATCCAATAATTATATGTTGGTGATTTATATGTTGAGGTACTTTATAGGTTGGGTACTACTATTACTATTATTACTACTATTATATGTTGGGTACTTTGCAATCTGGTCAATAAGTATAGCTGCGTTGTCGTTAAGAAATTAAAGACCATGAGATTTCACCATCACATGCAACTTCACTATCTCCACAAAACTGAATGAGATGTCGGCTGCAAACTAATATTATTACAATAATTAAGGATATGACTATATACAACTAACAAGTTTTTCTCATTGATGATCGTTATCTTGGTCAGGCTAGAAACTTAAGGAACCGCCTAGGTGTCTTTGATAGGGCAGAAATAATGTTACAAAGCTCTAGAACATGCAAAGGGATAGAAAATTATCTCTTTTTGCAAACCAACATGAACTGGGTCATTTAATATAACGAAGTCTAGTCTTTGCTTACCTGCAGCACATTAGTGAACGAGAAGTTACCTGAGGTCGGGTGTATTCCTTTCACAGGTAAATTCATTTTATGAAACTTCCTACTATATGTTAATAGGAAAAAGTTACTCAATATGTACGTAATTATTTTACATTTGAATGTATTAAACTTTTAAATTTATTACATTATTATTCAAATTTATAAAACAATGCACAAGTAATATTATTTCATTGAATTTCACAGCAAGGAATAATTTGTATAGATTATCACTATGTGCTACGGCTTTTATGCACCTCACTATTCTTACTGCGTTTTATTTAATCATCTTTAAATTTTAAAATTTTCTCTCTTTTTCGTTAATATTGTGATCAGAAATACCCAACGTCGTTAATACTATATTGTCTTCATCAAGAGACTCCATTAAATTTGAAATGAAGTATTTCATTACCCTTTATCAGAATTTCTTGTGTAATAGAAAAGACTAATTAACCAATTAAGTAATCCCGCTACGATTTCATCTTGCTTTTACAAGGCCTCTCTCAGCTACGCGTTGCGATCACGCAAGACTTTGCAGTGCGTAAAAAGGACGCTGCTGATATTAGTTCATTCATTAATCACCACTTGCCTCATGTTTATGTTGCTGGGGCATATAGGGCATTCGTCCGGCAGTTGCCCTATATCTCTCACAATGCCTCCTCAGAAGTACAAAGAACTCAGAATATTCGTAATTTTGCAGATTGCACATTTGACTTTTGCAAATTGATGCTGGTGCTCTCTTTGCTTTTCTATCTCTCTAGTTATCTCTGTTTCGTGAACTACTTTAAAAAATCATTAATTTCCTTTTACCAACAATATCAAAATAAAATTGATGAGTAATTATATCGCATTTACAATAAGGTTCATCTTTAAATTAGAAAAATGCAAGAATTGACTCTTCAAAGCGATGTGTTGTAAAAGCGACGCACGCAAGTCGTTGGAAGTGTGCAACGGTGAAGTTTCAGAGCGGTTTAGTTCCAATGAAATGGCTGAAGTTAATATAATTAATTCACAGATTCAAAACTATCAGTGACGAAGAGAGGCCTATCAACTTTTCCAATACTATAAGTTGTCGTTGCATGAAGTTTTTATCGAACTACACCCTTCCGGTATTATTTCGTAAACACTTTACCTTCATTCATTGCTTATGACATTTATTATTATGAGTTATCGAATATACAATAAAAATAATGGATTTATCATTTCGATGTACTGAATATTGAAATTAAATATTTTGAGGTGCTAGTTTTCCATGGTGCGGTCCCGAGTTCTATTCCCGGTTCGGCTAAAAATAGAGCGGTAGCTTTTTTATTATAGCGTCTCAGATTCTATAGCTGTGAGCCATAGACCAAAAGGAAATCTTACACAGGGCAAGAATGCAAGACCCGGCGAAGGTAATTCACATATGTTCGCTACATGTCTTCCTTACATCCAGGCGTGGATAATAAATAAAAAACAGAGCCCAGGGCTGGAAACATTGCAAAAATTAGATTAATCCGACCCTACATTGGCAAATACATTCATACATTTTGGTATTTTAAAGATGGTGGACAGGTGCATGTAGAATCAATGATACGGAGTCAGGGGTTTTAATGCTAGGAGCTTTCTTCACTATTAGTCGTATAATGAATTTTCTTAGTGGTTTAAGGAAGTTTTGTTAAGTTAAATTTATTGTTATTGTCAGAAAAATGTTTGATCCCACGAGATAACAATCAATAAACTTATTCATTTTCTACTACGCAAACCGCATTTTAAGATTAGCTGAGAGAAAGACAGAGATAATTGTTTATAATAATGAATTTGTTGAAACAATGGTTCACCCCTGGCTCAACTCAAACAGGTGTAAACCAAAACCTCTTAACACAACTTCAACAGGTATTGGTGTATTTAGTGTAGAATTAAATGAAGCATCAAAACAATTTGTAAACAATATTTGTACAAAAAACAAGCCAGTCAAATATCTCGGTGTCCTATTTGACACAAGACTCCCTTGAAAATCAAACATCCTTCAAACAATAACTCTGGCCACACGTCGAGCCTCTCGATTGTATCCCATACTCAAAAAGTCATCACCCCTAAGACTCCATGTTGCTACTCACCTATACCAATCAATGATCTCTCCAATATTGTCTAGCGGCCGGCTGCTCTGATCGGTAGTTTTCCGTGGTTTCTCCGATCAAAACCAGGCGAATGCCGGAGCAGTACCTTACCAAACGGGCCACGGACCGCGCGCGATCTGTCCTTCCTCTTCCTTGTCCTATCCTCTCCCATTACACACACACTTACACTAACATGCACTACACTACCACATATTCCGGGAAACCGGTCGGAAGCTTAGAGCTTGTTCCGGCTGGGGCGGCGCCCCGCTGGTGGGAGAGTCCTGGTTAGGGGGAAACCCCACTAGCCGACGGTAGGTCGGCGCCGGATCTCGCTATCCAACGGGGGAAGCTCACCGCCATCTCCGGAGAAAAAAACATACACTACACTAACGGGAATAATGACCACAGTAGTTGACGCGCCCGGAAACACGAAAAAATCAATCAATCCAATATTATCCTACGCTTCTCTTATCTGGGCCTCGGAGACCAAATCAAATCACAAAAAATGCAGATTTTCAAAAGTAAATTCCTCTGAAATATTACAAAAACACCCTGTTTTGTACCAAACCCCCAGTTACGTAACGAATTCAGCATTACCCCGATCTCCGTCCATTTCTCCTTCCTATCCTCTCGCTTTTATCTCAAAATCCCCCAGCTTCCCGCAACCGAACATTTTAATATCGGGAAAAAATCCTCATTACAATAGACTAAATCAAAAACTACCGCGAACGATATTCGACCCTCCCTGAGTATCATGTATCTGATGTATCTTCGCATATTTAACCCATAAACAATTATTTATTGAATCTACTTAACGTGTGCATTTACTAAACATTTCCTAAACAATGTCATTATTATTCAATGCACTCTTAATGTATCAGACTCGGCTGCTGATGTTCTTCAGGTGAGGCAGAAATAAATTTTAAAAAATTTATAGAATTTTTCGATTAAGAAATTTAATACAAAAATAAAATTTAACACCAGAGATATATTTCTTATGAAAAATACTATTGTTCGTCATTATAAGCATTTCTTTTAAATGTTGGCTACGAGAGTACAGTTTGCATTTCGTAAACCACAATTTTAAATGTGAAATTAGAAGTAAACTCGTACTTTAACGTAACTTCCAACGCTGAGGCTCAGAATTCTGAATTACATTGTAGTAATTAATGAAGCGTGTGGATAAAGAGGGGGATAATTGCGTGATTGGTATGTTAAAGACATCGAGCGACGATAGGAGTGAGTTTTCTTGTATACCACGAGTGCAATTACACCCCTTTAGACACATGTTACGTTTAATATGTTTTCGTTTCCATTTAAGAATAATTTAAAATTTGAGAAATTCAAGCACATCTTTACTATTGGAGGCATACATTTGATGAAGTAATATTGCTTCTGTAAAAGAGTGGGCCTTGCATTGTGTTTGTTTGCAAGAAATATTTGCGTATGGAAGGTACTGAACATAGTGCGGACACAATTTAGAAGAAACTAACAAAGTCCTGAAAAAATTACTTCGTACGAAAAGTAAAGACAGGTATGAGCGACAATACAATATGTATAAATATTTGGTCACTTCTATCACAGTTTTGGTACAGCATACTTTATAGAAGGGGTAAACACAACTGACGTTTACATTTTTTAATTTGTAATCCTAAGGCCAAATATTTTACTTGTACAACATTTAATTTATTCACGAAAAATATTTTACGTTGTTTCATTAGTCATCTACTTACTGTTTACTTCGCCAATTTATTTTTATTCATTCTTTGTTTATTTGTAGTTGTAGGTTTATTTTCTGTGATGCATATTTTTGTTCATGTCCTGTGGCCGACTGGAAATACTTTGGCTTTGTCTGTATTATTGTTTTTTATTTAAAAGATTTGGCTCATTTTCTGAATTCCGATTGGTAAGTGTGAATTTTTAATTGCACGCATGCTATTAACATAAAGATAATCAACTATTTTTCATGGAATTAATGAGCGTATTTAGTTACCTAAAAGAAAAAAAGAAGTATAAATATTCGTTAACGCTGAAGTGAGGTAATGTCATTAATATGATGTAGTGAGTAATGTGAATGAACATACAATAGATCGGGAATGGAAAAGGGGGAACACAAAAAGAAATCAAAGAATCGCCGCAAATTATGTCTTTAGAATGCTTCGCCTCCTATCTCCTGTGATTTGAACACCGAAGTGAGAATCAAAGCTATGTCCTGTACCCTTCTTCTATATGACAGCAGATAGTATGATAATATAGAATAAATTCCGCTACTGGAAATATTTATCTGAACATGGGTGTTTAGTTACTTGTTTTATCTCTTCTCGTGGTATTTCTATAGTCTACACAGTGCCCTATTGCGTAAGCGAATCACGAATAATGTTCATGACTGTAGGACGTTCTGCAAACTACAATGTGGTTTGTTAAAGTCAACGCGTGCTGATGACGATGTGTGAACGGAAGTGCCTCTCACCAGTGGCAGAGACGCTGCATTATCATTTTGCATTTTGCCAGTTTGCTTAAGCTTCATTCGAAAGTTTTTTAATGTAGCTCATTAATAATTCAGAGCACCTAATGTAGTTAACCATTTTTACTATTAAATTTAGAAACAAACAATTCAAATTATCATATAGGCAACCACAAATTTTAAATCGATGTAACGGAAATACGTAAAAATTTGAATGAATTGAAAAAAAAACTGTAAATCTTTCAATCTCAATGGTATTGTAACTAATATAAAAAGAGATTCAAAATGAATGTTACAAACTTATGTTACACCTACATCCCAGTCACTATATATATATATATATATATATATATATATATATATATATATATAATATAATTTATGCGGATAGTCACATGTGTTCCTCAACTTTGACTCATAATCAAAAATAAAAAAATATATTTTTGTAGTGAAATGTACCACTAGGTAATTTCTCCCACAAATTGTAAACTATCAATGTTAAAACATTTACTGGTTATTCAAATGTAAAATAGATTGTAAATTTACTTTTTCAGAATAAAAAAAACTTGTAGGGTATCCAGGGCAACCAAAGATCCCAGTTATTTTTTCAATAAACATGCAATGATAAGAATCATATAAATAAGATACACACGTAATATTTGTCTCTGATATGTGGAACACTCATCTTTAACCCTTAAGTAGGCGTGCGACCAATACATAATGGACGTGCGGCGTGTAGAGTGCGCCTATTCATATGCTTTATGTAGAGCTACTAAAATGCAACTAAGTACTTTAAAATATCGTATTTATTACACTAAAATATTTTATTAGAACATTTTCTCATTACACAATTTTTTTTAACAAAGTAAACAAAAATATATGCAAATTGTTGTAAGGGAATAAATTTACACGATTTCAGCCTGACAGTAAGTATCTTTTGCCTGATGTGCTTATTCGTGTACCAAACTATTTTACCTAGAATGCCTCTGAAATTAATAAATGCAGGGAGTCCGTCTTCCACATTATTAGCCACTTTTGTTTATGCGAATAGAATAATGTTCTTCAAAATATTTTATTTGTGTTCTAGAAACTTTTTGTTCAGGGGCGTGTTTTTGGATTTTTTTAAAACATTTCTTGTAATTGTTTCTTACAACACAATCTATTGTGTTTGAAAATTATTTTAGGAAAGTATTCTTGGCTATTTTCAGATAATGCATCGCTATCATCATCGCTGTTGTAACGTGATGTACGTACGGCTAAATGCACGGGAAAAGGAAAAGACCTCGCACACAGCTTACCGAACACAAAGAATTATATATATATATATATATATATATATATATATATATATATATTATAATATAATAATTATACAATTATTATATTATAATATAATTTATATAATTATATAATATATATAATATAATAATTATATAATTATTATATTATATTATATAATAAGAATTTATATATATTATTAAAAAGAATTATATAATTATATATATTGACTCACAATCGGCAGAGCAACAACTCGCTGTAGGGAATTGGGTGTCGGCATTTCCAGCTTATCGGAATTTTGGAAAACATAAGTTCAGAAATGTAGCGTGGGTACTCAGTATGCCACGCCCATAGGGTTAACTGGTGTTCGGGTGATAGCCCAAATATCTTTGTGTCAGAAAGCATGCCTGTCAAACTAGAGTATTATATGAGTTGTCTATTTTTTTAATATTTAAAAAAAATTTGTTGCGTTTTTCTATGACCAACTCGTCACCGAACCATTGCAAAATTCATTAACAGCAACCGGGAGCGGTAGCTCAGTGCATCAACTGATGTCACTGCAGCGCCTCTGACCGGGAGGTCCTAGGTTCGAGTCCTGACGGCGGCAGGATTTTCAACACTAGCTTTTCAGCTAGGTCGAATTCAGTCGCTGTCTGGAGGAGAATTCTAGCGGCCGGCTGCTCTGATCGGTAGTTTTCCGTGGTTTTCCGATCAACACCAGGCGAATGCCGGAGTACCCTACCAAACGGGCCACGGACCGCGCGCGATCTGTCCTTCCTCTTCCTTGTCCTATCCTCTCCTCTTACACACACACATACACTAACATGCACTACACTACCACATATTCCAGGAGACCGGTCGGGAGCTTAGAGCTTGTCCCGGCTGGGCGGTGCCCCGCTGGTGGGAGAGTCTTGGTTAGGGAAACCCCACTAGCCGACGGTCGGTCGGCACCGGATCGCCATCCAGCGGGGAAGATCACCGCCACCTCCCGAGAGAAAAAATGCACTACACTAACGGGACTAATGACGACAGTAGTTGACGCGCCCGGAAACACGAAAAAATCAATCAATCATTAACAGCACAAATTGAAAATTTTAATATCTTTATTTGTTCGTAAAAATCAATTATTTTCAATTGTTTGCATCGTACATATTTTATTACATTCTTCTCAAGAGTAGGTGCTCTCTCCATACTTGATTCTATATTGTCCTCTGTCTCCAAGTATCCTAATGCAGTCTTGGCACGTTTCAATGCCTCTGGCACTGTTAAGAACAACATCTCACTCTCCGAAGGCCATTTTAATCCTCTAATAATATAAGAGATCCAATTATTTTCAGGACTTATTTTCTAGATTCACTAGAGTCAAGGTTCTGGTTCACTATAATCGAATCTTTTATGCTTATTTTGTAATGTAAGTGACCATGACCAGTGACTCAAGTTCACTATAAACTGAGGGTTCACTATACCCTAGTTCACTATAACCGGTCGACTGTATATTCTAACTCGTAGGTGAACTCGGCTATAGCCGAACCACTTCGGCTAGAGCACTATAACCGAATCTTCGTATGCTT
Organism: Teleogryllus occipitalis; assembly: GCA_011170035.1. Classification (NCBI taxonomy): domain Eukaryota; kingdom Metazoa; phylum Arthropoda; class Insecta; order Orthoptera; family Gryllidae; genus Teleogryllus; species Teleogryllus occipitalis. The sequence goes on along the minus strand of BLKR01003255.1, from coordinate 65,993 downwards.
ATTTGCAATGTAGGAGAACCGGGACTTAAGTTCCTTATAACCGAGGGTTCACTTAATCCGAGTTCACTATAACCGGAATCGACTGTATATTCGAACTGGTTGTTGTAGGTGAACTCGGCTATAGCCGAACCTTCGGCTACATCCTTATAATCGAATCTTTGTATGCTTATTTGCAATGTAAGAGAAACGGGACCAGTGACTTAAGTTCCTTATAACCGAGGGTTCACTTAATCGAGTTCACTATAACCGGAGTCGCCTGTATATTCTAACTGGTTGTTGTAGGTGAACTCGGCTATAGCCGAACCTTCAGTTACAGCCTTATAATGGAAACTTCGAATGCTTATTTGCAATGTAAGAGAAACGGGACCAGTGACTTAAGTTCCCTTATAACCGAGGGTTCACTTAATCCGAGTTCACTATAACCGGAGTCGCCTGTATATTCTAACTGGTTGTTGTAGGTGAACTCGGCTATAGCAACCTTCAGTTACAGCCTTATAATGGAATCTTCGTATGCTTATTTGCAATGTAAGAGAAACGGGACCAGTGACTTAAGTTCCTTATAACCGAGGGGTTCACTTAATCCGAGTTCACTATAACCGGAGTCGCCTGTATATTCTAACTGGTTGTTGTAGGTGAACTCGACTATAGCCGAACCTTCAGTTACAGCCTTATAATGGAATCTTCGTATGCTTATTTGCAATGTAAGAGAAATGGGACCAGTGACTTTAAGTTCCTTATAACCGAGGGGTTCACTTAATCCGAGTTCACTATAACCGGAGTCGCCTGTATATTCTAACTGGTTGTTGTAGGTGAACTCGGCTATAGCCAGGCCTTCAGTTACAGCCTTATAATGGAATCTTCGTATGCTTATTTGCAATGTAAGAGAAATGGAACCAGTGACTTAAGTTCCTTATAACCGAGGGGTTCACTTAATCCGAGTTCACTATAACCGGAGTCGCCTGTATATTCTAACTGGATGTTGTAGGTGAACTCGGCTATAGCCGAACCTTCAGTTACAGCCTTATAATGGAATCTTCGTATGCTTATTTGCAATGTAAGAGAAATGGGACCAGTGACTTAAGTTCCTTATAACCGAGGGGTTGACTTAATCCGAGTTCACTATAACCGGAGTCGCCTGTATATTCTAACTGGTTGTTGTAGGTGAACTCGGCTATAGCCGAACCTTCAGTTACAGCCTTATAATGGAATCTTCGTATGCTTATTTGCAATGTAAGAGAAATGGAACCAGTGACTTAAGTTCCTTATAACCGAGGGGTTCACTTAATCCGAGTTCACTATAACCGGAGTCGCCTGTATATTCTAACTGGTTGTTGTAGGTGAACTCGGCTATAGCCAACAACTTCAGTTACAGCCTTATAATGGAATCTTCGTATGCTTATTTGCAATGTAAGAGAAATGGGACCAGTGACTTAAGTTCCTTATAACCGAGGGGTTCACTTAATCCCCGAGTTCACTATAACCGGAGTCGCCTGTATATTCTAACTGGTTGTTGTAGGTGAACTCGGCTATAGCCGAACCTTCAGTTACAGCCTTATAATGGAATCTTCGTATGCTTATTTGCAATGTAAGAGAAATGGGACCAGTGACTTAAGTTCCTTATAACGGAGGGGTTCACTTAATCCGAGTTCACTATAACCGGAGTCGCCTGTATATTCTAACTGGTTGTTGTAGGTGAACTCGGCTATAGCCGAACCTTCAGTTACAGCCTTATAATGGAATCTTCGTATGCTTATTTGCAATGTAAGAGAAATGGGACCAGTGACTTAAGTTCCTTATAACGGAGGGGTTCACTTAATCCGAGTTCACTATAACCGGAGTCGCCTGTATATTCTAACTGGTTGTTGTAGGTGAACTCGGCTATAGCCGAACCTTCAGTTACAGCCTTATAATGGAATCTTCGTATGCTTATTTGCAATGTAAGAGAAATGGGACCAGTGACTTAAGTTCCTTATAACGGAGGGGTTCACTTAATCCGAGTTCACTATAACCGGAGTCGCCTGTATATTCTAACTGGTTGTTGTAGATGAACTCGGCCGTCACTCCACCCGTCGTCGCTCGCTCAGCGCGTGCGGAAAAAGCCACTCGAGGGGGGGGGGGTTCGGCACGCGAATCAGCCGGCGCGTGTTTGCTTTCCGCCGCGTGCGCTCGCGCTCGGCCGCGTGAAAGGGGCGTCATTCCGGTGGAATTGGATCAATTAAACGCGAATTTGGCGCTGCAGGTGCGTGCAGTTTCGCGGCGGTGATTGGCCGGCGCAATGTCTGACTGAATGAGAGTTTGACCGGCTCGCGAGAGACAGCTGCGCGCCGTCACAATCGATTCGTGCGTTGAAAGCGCAGTCGCCAATTGACGCGCAGTCGATCTGACACATTGATTACCTAATCGATGGACGACGCAACAAACGACGCAGTGATTGGATGCTTACCTGCGTCGTGTCGGGGGTTTCGGTTGGAGTGATTGATTGAACTGATCTGTCCGCGAGTCGCGATTTTGCGGGGCCGCTTGCCTGGCTACGGCGAGCAGAGCGGAGATAACGCGCGTGTAGCGGCAGTGACCCCGATCTTTGGGCGTAGGGTTTTAATTAGTTCGTGCGCTCTCGTGTCATCCGACCTGGTCTGCTAGTGTTTTGGAACACTATGCTGAAAAGGCAAAACATCATGTATGTGCAAGAGAGCCTTTTAATGACAGATAAAGTAAATGTGATTACGAGAGATCTGATGTAACCGCGAATAAAATCGACAGTGCTGACAATTGAAGTTACTTAGTATTCAAAATTTCCATATTTAAATGAAACTAGACAATTAATTAATTAGATGATTGGTGGTATAGATACCTGGTTATATAAATGTAAATAAAAGATGTCTGGTATCAAAAATATGTATATTTTCACTTAATATCTTTTCGATCGCGTAGCGATCATTATTAGAGCTATGTAAAAAAATTGCAGGAATAGATAGAATGTAACAATTAAATTACACAAATTATTTATAAATTAATATCTACCAAATGTAGTATCCAGATGCGTAAGCAAACTGGATCGTTCGTACCTCGCACTTCTGGGCGGAAAACGAAGTTCTGCAGGTTTTTGAGTGTGCGGCTCGCTTAAGAAAGCAGGGCATCGGTCGGACGTGTGTGGGGGCGGTGCAGGGGGTGGGGGCGCGGCCGAATGGTCGAGAGACGCGGGTGCTGGTGCAGGCGTGAGGAGGGCACGGGCGGGCGAAGGCGGGAACTTTTTCCCGAAACTAGACATCGTTTTCCCGATGCCTCTAAACTTTGAATACTGGTTACGTTCATTAAAGAGGTAAGTAAAATAACGTAAATAGTATGTGTGCTTGTGTTCGGACCCATCTAGTTCAAACGGGCGAAATCGTAGTGTGTTTCCAGAGCAATGGCAGGAACGAAGTGTTATTTTGATATAATAGTTTCGTTCTAGCTCATCATTTTATAAATATTTATATGATCATATAATAATGAGCTATTCTAAGCATTGCTAAGCGTGCATGAAATATTATTCGTTTGCTAAGACTAACTATTCTGGAAGTTTAAACATAGCAGGGCAAGCAAGAAGTTCACAATGCCATATCGGTGTCATGTCAGTTTTTACTGCTTTATTCACTTTCCTTCCTTCCTCACTGCTCGTTCTTAGTGTGTTTCCTAATTGTTTGTCCACACCGTTTTTCGTGATTGTGCGTTCACACCGTTTGCCCACACCGTTCGCCCTCACTACTTTTCCCACTACTCAACCTCACTACTCAACCTCACAACTCAACCTCACAACTCACCCTCACTAGTCGCTCTCACTACTCGCCCTCACTACTCGCCCTCACTACTCGACCTCACTACTCGACCTCACTACTCGACCTCACTAATCGACCTCACTACTCGCCATTTAGTTCATAAGATTTTAATACATTTATTTTGAACTGCAATTGGGTATGGCCCGGTGGCAGTTAAATAACAATAATTACAATAATAATAATATTAATAATAGTAACAATAATAATAATAACAATAATAATAAAGGAATACAGTACAAGCCGAACATGCAATAATCATACTATCAATAATATTAAGTATTATAACAAATATTTCAACTCTGTCATGATATCCAATAATTATATGTTAAATTGATGCAAAAATTTAATACAAACTACATAAGTTTGGCTAAGTTTTTTTTAAATTCATTGATCGCGTTCACTACACTTAACTGCACTGCACTGCACTGCACTGCACTACACTACACTACACTGTTTTTGCTTTGAATTACACTGACCAACACTTCACAGCACTTCACCGCACTTCACAGCACTTCACCGCACTTACTCATTTAATGTTTATTACTCTCATATTGTTCTAACTTATTTCTAAAGCTTCGGACACTTAGAGGAAAAGCTTTGAAAATTGCTGCGGGTAAACTGTTCCAATCTCTAATTGTCCTGTTACAAAAGGAAAATTTCCCAAGATCTGAATTTTGCTTCCTTGTTCGAATTTTGTGAGTGTGATTGCGTCGGCCGAAAGAATTTGGTTTTTCTAGTGTAGTCTGAATTTCCTTCCAAGCTGGTTGACCTACGTACGATTTATAAAGAGCGCAAAGCCTCGCCCTTGTTCTTCTCGTTTCTAGAGGTTCCCATGCCTTTTTTATTGCGTTAGTTCTATAGGTAAACGTATTACGTATAAACTTAAACGTATTATTATTATTATTATTATTATTATTATTATTATATTTTGTGTCATGTTGTGTGGTTATGGGGCACTCTTTTGGCTCAAAATTTCCTGCTATAATAATTTTGGGCAATTTAGCAACGTTGTGATAGTAGTAAAAGGTCTTCTTCTACTTCATCATCTTCTTCTTCTCCCTCAGGTAGAAAGGCACCGCTTGTTACACTTTTTTCACACGTAGTCACCCCATCTCTTCCTCGGGCAACCAGAATTTCTTCGACTTTATGGATGGTATTGCATGATTCTCTTCAACATTCGGTTGTTATGCATCCTTTAAATGTGTTGTATCCCAGAATGTCGGTGGTCGCAGCTTTTCACTTGAAGATTACATATCACAAGTTCTTCACGAATTTTCGCATTTCTTTTCCTATTCGTAAGTTTGTAGTCATCTAGGGATCTCAGAAATCTCATTTTGGCGCTTTGTAAACTTATATAACCTTTCTTGGTCAGTGTCCAATTTTTACGTCGATATAGACATGATGGGACACTTAATACTTTGTGGAATTTAATCAATGTTGCATTCCTAACTTTCTTTTTCAGATTCCTTCTTGGGGCATCTTCTTATTCCTCTGATGGCTATTCAACCCTGAGGTCCTCACGCGGGCTACACGGTCATCCGGGCCATTATTTTGGGTGGTACACCACATCCACTGTGTTTAGAGAGGTGATGGTGTCAGCACCTTAAGATAACATGCTACCAGTAACATAGTCTGCTTCCGAGCATTTCATTGCAATTACGATATTGTCTGAAAAGGGATATAGCATTTTCAATGTCGTATACTATTGTCAAAAATTATACTTATATACTATTGGCACGATTGCTGAGAGATGATGATTGTTGCGACGGTGTCCGCCACGCCGAAACGCGCGCCAGAAAGTAGGCGCGGCGTGATGTCAGCGAGGTTTAGCGGAGCAGCAGACCAGCGAGTGAGCTGGCTAACCAGGAGCGAGCAGCCGGCGCACAAAGCCTCTGCCAGGGAGCGGGGCTACGGCGCGCGGGACTATATAGTCGGCGGCTGGCGGTGGAACGGGGTGAACTAAGCGAACGGTGAATGAGTGTGCCTTGTGAGTGAGAGTGAGTGGTATAGTTAAGTGTTGACCCGGCAGTGTAATATAGTTTTTTTCGTATTTGGACATTGTAGCCCGGCTGGAACTTGGACATCTTTGTACTAATGGAACTTTGGCTGTGGAACTTTGTATACTCTATTTGGCTCACGCAACTATTGATTGATTGATTTTTTTCGTGTTTCCGGGCGCGTCAACTGCTTCGGTCATTGGTCCCGTTAGTGTAGTGCTTACTTTTTCGGGAGATGGTGGTGATCTTCCCCCGCTGGATGGCGAGATCCGGCGCCGACCTACCGTCGGCTTGTGGGGTTTCCCCCTAACGAGGACTCTCCCACCAGCGGGGCACCGCCCCAGCCGGGACAAGCTCTAAGCTCCCGACAGGCCTCCCGGGATATGTAGTAGTGTAGTGCATATTAGTGTAAGTGTGTGTGTAAGGGGAAATAATAGGACAAGGAAGAGGAAGGACAGATCGCGCGCGGTTCGTGGCTCGTTTTGTAGGGTACTACTCCGGCATTCGCCTGGTGTTGATCGGAGAGACCACGGAAAACTACCGATCAGAGCAGGCGAGCAGGCGAGCAGGCGAGCGGGCGAGCAGGTGGGCAAGCGAGCGGGCGGGTGAGCGGGTGGGTGGGCGGGCGAGCGAGCGAACGATCTTGGCCAGCGGGTGGGCGGGCGAGTGGGCGGGCGAGCGGGCTACCGGTACGGAATTATTGATACTTGGTTGTAAGTCGGATTGACTAAGAAATAAACAAAAACTTTGTTATTGTTATCTTGGTATTTTCAATACATAACAATGATGAATATCAATAGAGAAACAAAGTGGTTCTAATATTAAGAGATGTCGCATATTCCAATTTTTACCCAGGAAGCTAGCAAAGTTTCACTGGTATCCACACGTTGCCATTACAATACTAAAGTTTATTGCTTTCATGACAACAGCATACGCATTTTGAGATAACCTACCACTTCTTCTGAAAGTTTTTACAAAACTCATAGTAGATTAAAAAAATAAAATATTAATTTGTACCTCGTGCGACCATTTGCGTTGCGAAATGAGACATGAGGACTGGTGGGTTAAAAAGCTAAAACACAAAACGTAATACATAACGAAAAACCTACGATTCATTTCACTTCATTTCAAGGAATAATTGTGCCGACTTGTGGGGTTCAAGGCATCCACTGATGTCATTGCAATGCCTGTGAACAGAAGGTCCTAAAGGTCCAGTCCTGACGGTAGGAGAATTTTTGACAAAAGCTAGATAGCTAGGTCGAATTCAGTTCCTGTGAAGAGGAGAGTTCTAGCGGGCGGCTGCTCTGATCGGTAGTTTTCCGTGGTTTGCCCGATTCCAGCCGAAATCCGAAGCTGTACCGTAACGAACTAGCAACTGACCGCCCATAATCTTTCCTTCTTTTTGCTTGTCCTATCCTTACCCCTTATTTACTCACATTTACACATATGTGCACTTCACTACCACACATCTCAGGGGGCCCAGTCGGGAGCTTAGAGCTTGTCCTGGTTGGAGCGGTTCCGCGCGGAGAAATACCTGGATGATGAAAACCCCGCAAGCCAACGTGTAGGTCAACGCCGGATCTCACCATCCAGCCGGAAAAGACCACCACCATTTCCCACGATGAAAATCATGCGTTGCATTTAAGGGGCTAATGACCTTTGCAGTTGACGGGTCCGGGAACACTAAGCAATCAATCAATTATTAATCATGGAATAATTCAGCAGTAAGTGCGACTGAGGGCGACACATGCCCAAGGACAGCGAGTTGGCGACTGAAGCTCTGTGCGCGGCGAGGTTTGCGCGCTGCGCACTGAGAGCAATAGGCGAGTGAGCGGGCGATAGGTGAGTGAGCGGGTGGGCGGAAGGTCCGGCGGGCGAGCAAGCGAGCGATCTGGGCCAGCGGGCAGGCGACTGGGCGAGCGGGAGGGGTTAGTGAGCGAGCGGGCGGGCGGGTGAGCGAGCGAGCGGGCGGAATGGCGGGCGGAAGGGCAGGCGGGCGGGAGGGAGAGCGAATGGGCGAGCGAGCTGGCGAGCTAGAGGCGGGCGAGCGGGTGGGCGAGCGAGCGGTCTGGGCCAGCGGGCAGGCGACTGGGCGAGCGGGAGGGGTTGGTGAGCGAGCGGGCGGGCGGGTGAGCGAGCGAGCGGGCGGAATGGCGGGCGGAAGGGCAGGCGGGCGGGAGGGAGAGCGAATGGGCGAGCGAGCTGGCGAGTGGGTGGGCAAGCGAGCGGTCTGGACCAGCGGGCGGGCGACCTGGGAAGCGAGCGGGCGGGTGAGAGAGCGAGCGGGCGAGCGGGCGAGCGGGCGGGCGGGCAAGCGAGCGGTGCGGGGCGGGCGGGCGGTGTGGGCGGGCGGGCGGTGTGGGCGGGCGGGCAAGCAAGCGGTGTGGCGGGCGGGCGGGCGATTTGGCGGGCGGATGGGTGAGCGGGCGGGCGAGCAAGTGGGGGCGGGCGGGAGGGCGCCTCATCCGCTAATGCAATAATAATGGCGCGGGCGCTTGGCGCAAGCGAGCGCTGCTGGGATGGAATCCGGCAGATTGCTTTGAATCTGCGCGGCGCTGTGATGGACACCGGCGCGGGGGGCGCCTCAATATTTCATGGCCTCCACCGCGTGCCCTTTGGCTCCTCCCACTCAGCCCATCCCCCCTCTGACCCCTCCCCGGCTGTCAATTCCCTCCCACACTGCCTGGATGTAGAAACCTACATTTAAACTACACAAGATCAATCTGCTCCTTCTTGCAACTTCAGCCTTACACTGCCGTCCATTCACGGTGTTCGCCCTGCATTTGACTTCTCTCCTCCTTTCTTTCCAATCCTCACGTTATTGCGTATTCCTTCCACTCCTTTATATTGGACTTCAAACCCGTAAAGTGAGTGAGTATTTATTGCTGCCGAGCTCGTCAACGGTCTAAATCCTGTACGTGCAGTGCACGTTTTATTCTGAAAGTTGTCATGATTTTTCCTCTGCTAGCTCGTGTAGCGCCGACCTCCACGTCGGCTTGCTAGATTTCCTCCTCCGGGTATCTCCCCCGGCAGGGCGTGGGCGCAGCCGGGACAAACTCAAACGTCTGACTGCTCCACTAGCATATGTAGCAGTGAAGTGCTTGTAAGTGTATACTCTGTGTGTATGGGAAGAGTACAGAGCACGGAAGAGGAAGGAAATATTTCATGCGGTCAGTTAAGGTACTATGCATCATTCGTCTGATATTGAGAGAAATAACACAGAAAACTACCGTTTAGCGAAGCATGCCACTGGAATTCTCCTCCACAGAGTAGTTCGTACCTGTAAAACACGCTTTCCCCCGCCCCTCCCATTCTACATCTCTCCCCCGATCCCTCTCCGTTTCAGTCATCTCCTCCGTCCTTCACAGTCCCTTCCCACCCCTCTGCGGCCCCGCAGCGCGCCTCGTGTTACACTCACATTAGCGGCTCACCGGCGGCGACTGATATTGGAAATGGGAACGAGGTGCAGTATGCACGAGCCGTCGATTCGTCAAACCCCGCCCCTCTCCCACCCCTCCCCGCCCCAGAGCGATCGGCCTACGCGTTATGGCTGCGCCGCGGGGGCGGTGGCAGAGCATGCGCAAAGCTTTCCAGCTATCAAAAGCTATGTCGCTCATTAACGCTTCAGTTGGGGAAGTTGATGAAAATGGTTTTCTGTCTCTACGGTATTACTCTAATGGTTGACATTTACTTGTTATTGAAATACAATGCTTGTGCTGTAAATGGTAACCTTCGTCATGAAAACTGATATTACGGTTGCAGATAATGACGAAAATCCTTTAGTGAACTTCCGGAGAAAAATTCATCTTATATGTTGGCAATCATATATTCATCTTATATTGGTAGCATATGGCTTCTTCTTCAGACCACACACCCTCACCATCCGAGTACAGGGTTTTAATCTCGGTCGTTTGACGTGCAAACTTGAGTTGAATGACGTTGATTTTCTGCAGGTTCTAACCGAGTTTTCCCGTTTCTCTACCTCTAACGCGAGATGAGAGAGTTCATCTAATCATTTGTTAGTATCGACGAGATGTGAAAGAGATATGTAGTATATAGTAACCCGTGCAGTTTAATTGTATTAATTAGTTTTACATTAAACATTTAGAACATATATCATAAAGATTAACATTCATGTCATTTAATAAATTCTTACAAATGTAATATGAATGACATGTATTCATTTAAAAAATATAGAATTTATTTGGTATCCGATACAAACAAACAAAAATTCCCGAATTTCATTGACGCAGTGCGAGGATTCATGTTCGGTAATTCAACGCGAACTCGTAATGTAAAATGATGGTATGATGGAGAAGCATTATGGAATGCGACCTAGGAGAAAATGAAGCAACGCAAAAAACTGCCTACAACACAATTTGTTCACCATACGTTCAACGTAATATGGCCTGTGATTGGGACCCTACTTGCAAAGGTGAGTATTATACTATAATTGGAAATTACGCATAAGATGTGGAATCACCTTGAAACCTGAAAAATTTGAAACCTGAAAATAAATATGACTGCCTAGATCTGTTTGCTAATGCACAATGACGCGGTTGTAAATCCTTCAGTTCTTACTAAGAAACAAAAACTAAAAAAAATAACAATTTGAAGGATTAAGAATAATAATTTAAAATAAACAAAAATATTGAAATAACATGAGAATTTTATTCAGAATAAATCATAAGAGTAAACCCTCAGTAACACAGATTCCAAGAGACCGAAATAATCAGAGTTCATGTCATAAAAATTCGTGTTATCCGAGTATTATAAATGCCCGTATTACCAAAATCCCTTGCTGGGACCGACGTTTTGTTCCTGTTACGGCGAAATTCGTGTTAAGCGAGTTGGGGCTAATGAAGGTTTACTGTATAACAATCGTCATCTTTATCGTCATATTCCGTCTCAAACTTCGTTTTATATACGTATAACATTAAGGATATTTTAAAACTAAAATACCCACTAGATAATACTTTTGTTCCATAAATCATTATAATTGTCAAATTAAATTAAAGAAAAATGAGGCATATTGAACACAATTCGAGCGTAGCCTTCTTACTCGCACTGTGTACTCATCATAGGCTGATAATTCTAATCACCACACTCCCCACACACTTGCGTGTCAGTACCTACAAATATGCACCTTTAACACATTAGATGTCGCTCATAAGGCTAATGTAGGCTAGTACCTATTACGTAATAACAGGTAGATACCGTGACTCGGGGTTATCCATCTTCATTTCAGCCCCACACCCAGCCCCCTGTAATTTTACAAATAAATCATTTCAAAGGTTCTCAAATGAGTTATCTTTTGAGGTATAGCGACGTCACAAACACCGTTTCCCTGCAAGCGCGAGCCACCCCAAGCATAAAGCATCAAAGCAGGGTTCGTGGTAGAGCCTTTCATAAACTTCTTGCGCGCATCGTATCCAGTCCGGTGAGATAACCGCGAAACGCCACTTAAGTCTAACCCGCCCTTTCATTTAGAGCGCCCGCCCGCAATCCGTAGAAAGAAACCTGCATTTCATCGTCCCGGGCTCGCGACGTGGCACACACAGGCGTCGTGGGGCGACGAGAATCGGTAAGATAGGAGGCGAGGCGGCGAGAGGCAAGACGAAGAAAGGAGAGGCGAGACGAAGAAAGGAGAGGCGAGACGAAGAAAGGAGAGGCGAGACGAAGAAAGGAGAGGCGAGACGAAGAAAGGAGAGGCGAGACGAAGAAAGGAGAGGCGAGACGAAGAAAGGAGAGGCGAGACGAAGAAAGGAGGGGCGAGACGAAGAAAGGAGAGGCGAGACGAAGAAAGGAGAAACGAGACGAAGAAAGAAGAGGCGAGATGAAGAAAGGAGTGGTGGGGAGAGAGGAGGCGGATAGAGAGAGATAGAGAGAGAGCAAGAGCAAGTGGAGGGAGGTGAGACGGAGAGAGGCGAGACGGGAGGAGACGAGGCGGAGAGAACAATTGGGAGAGGCGAGTTGGAGAGAGGCGATGCGAATAAAAGGGATATGGGGAAGACGCGGAGAGAGGCGGAGCAGGGATGATGAAAAGGGAAGATGAAAGATGGAGAGAGGCGACGGGGAGTGGTGTAGCGAGGAGAGGAGGAATAGTAAGAGACGAGGCAGGGAGAGACAAGGGGACATTACGTTACAAAAGTTTCAAAAAGAGGTCAACATACAGATTCATCAGCTTGTTACTTAACGATATGTTTACTGCTTGTTTTGCTGGAAACTTAGATCAAGGTGGACATCGTACTTTCAGCGCTGTGACTTTCCGCACATTTATTCAAATCTTGCCAACTCTGTACCCTACTTCTCAGATAAGTACTTCAAATCATATCTCGTCATATTTTACGTTTTTCATCTCTTCCTCATTTACTTTTCCTGTTCTTTCTCTCTTCTTGGATCATTTAAATCCTTACATATTTTGAATCCTTTCTCTCTTCCTTTTCTTCTAATTCATTTTTCATCTCTTAACCATCTATTCCCTTTAGTTTTATCCACCTTAAATAATAAATAAAGATTAATAGGTTCTACTACACACACTATCAGCTCAGTTGTGACGTTGTTGTTGCTTCTGTGCAGTCACTGGCAGGCAAATTCGAAAAATTGATCTGCCCCTACAATTTTTCGGTATCAAGAGAACACACAAAACATGGATTCTGGCAACACCATGTGTTAGAGGATGTTTAGCAACTGGATTTATCCACTTTTTCATTACCAGGGCCAGGCAATAGTTTTTCTACCAAAAATTCGCTGCTTTTTCCCGCAATATTACATTACTTCCTCTTCTTAAGAAGTATCTTCTTAAGAGTGAGAACGTAAAAATTGCTAGCCTTCAAGAAATATCAGATTGGAATGCAAAAATGGCATCCGCCGCGAGCGGTAGTTCTGTTAACTACGCCTTATTGTTGGGATATGTTTTAAGTGCATGAAACTCAGTTATAATTGTCAAACTTGTGTTTATATTCATTTAAAAATATTTAGTTTTTGCATCAAATGTACGATTTGTAATGGGTTTTAAAAATAATCATGACTGAGATGTGTTAATTTGGAGAGAAATTGCGGCATAAATACGAGTAGAACTACATAATCATTTCTAAAGGCGAAAAACTATGTGCAGTAGTTTTAGCACCACTATAGTTAAAATGTTTTATATATCTGTTTTAGTGACTTGTAACAAGGTGATACCGGGAATGGTGGCTCAGTGCATCAACTGATGTCATTATAGTCCTCTGACCGGGAGGTCTTAGGTTCGAGTCCCGTCGGTGGCAGGAGTTTCGACACTAGATTTTCACCTAGGTCGAATTCAGTCGTCTGGAGGAGAATTCTAGTGACCGACTGCTCTGATCGGTAGTTTTCCGTGGTTTCTCCGATCAACACGAAGCAAATGCCGGAGTAGTACCCTAACAAACGGATCACCGACCGCGCGCGACCTTCCCTTCCTCTTCCTTTTTCTATCCTAACCCCTTACCCACACACCTACACTAACATGCACTACACTACCATACACGCCGGGAGACAGGTCGCGGACTCAGACAGTTGGGGCGGTGCCCCGCTGGTGGGAGATATCTGGTTGGTGAAAATCCCGCTAGCCAACGGTAGGCCGGCGCCGGATCTGGCCTTCCAGCGAGGAAAGTCCACAGCCACCTCCCGAGAAAAAACACGCACTACACTTACGGGACTTATGGCCATAGTAGTTGACGCGCCCGGAATCACTAATAATTAATCAACAAGGTGATAACTTTGATACCTCACTGCATTTAAAATTCCCGCTCATATTGTGACTCAATCGGTGTCCGAAGCTCATTGGGTGAAGTCGGGAGTGATGCATAGCTAGCCCATGTCTTTGTCCACCACGAAACGACGTGAATGATTGATTGATTGATTTTTTCGTGTTTCCGGGCGCGTCAACTGCTTAGGTCATTAGTCCCGTTAGTGTAGTGCATGCTTTTTTCTTCGGAGAGGGCGGTGATCTTCCCCCGCTGGATGGCGAGATCCGGCGCCGAGCTACCGTCGGCTAGTGGGGCTTCCCCCTAACTGGGACTCTCCCACTAGCGGGGCACCGCCCCAGCCCGGACAAGCTCTAAGCTCTCGACCGGTCTCCCGGAATATGTGGTAGTGTAGTGCATGTTAGGGTAAGTGTGTGTGTGCAAGGGAAGAGGATAGGACAAGGAAGAGGAAGGAAAGATCGTGCGAGGTTCATGGCCCGTTCTGCTCCGGCATTCGTCTGGTGTTCGTCGGAGAAACCACGGAAAACTACCGATCAGAGCAGCCGGCCGCTAGAATTCTCCTCCAGACAGCGACTGAATTCGACCTAGCTGGAAAGCTAGTGTCGAAAATCCTGCCGCCGTGGGGAGTGGGAACGTAGGACCTCCCGATCAGAGGCGCTGCAGCGACATCAGTTAATGCACTGAGCTACCGCTCCCGGTGAAACGACGTGAAGGACTGCGCCTGATGCATCTCCTGTTCGGCAGCGGCCGCCGTGGCGGAATGCCTCGCGCTGCGCTCGGGCGACCGCACTGCGCATGCGCGCAGGCACCCGCGCCGCGTCGCGTGCGCCCAATTTGTTTCGCCTCTGCAGCTTTCCTTATGGCCTCCGCGATCGCATTACGAATGCAACGCTGCCATGCATCAAATATGCAGAAATCGCCTCTGGGTATTGCCTCTACGACGCGCGGCTCGGTTGACGGGGAGGGTGTTTGGGGGAGGGGCTGAGCCTGGGTGTGGGAGAAAGTCGGGGGGGGTTGTTGAGGCGAAACACGATGGAGAGAGGAGGGAAGCTAGGCGAGCGAAATGGGGCGGGGATGACGAGCGGAATGGATAAGGGAATGCGGTGAGGCGGTGTGGAGCGACAAGGAGTGGATAGGAGCGGGGTGCGGGATAGGGAGTGGCAGGGATTTGCTGCTCATGAGCAGGGGATTGACGGTTAAGGAACGATAATAGTGGGGAGGGACGGGGAGGTTCGGAGAGTGCGAATTGAAACACGGAGGAGCGTGGCGTAGATAGGGAGGGGCGGGGATGTGGAGAGCACAAGGTGGAGAGAGGCGGGGAGGGGGTGGAGGAGCGGGGTTAGCCTAGTCGGGAGCTGGGGGCTAGAGTTGACGGGTAGGAGCGGGGAAGGTGGTGGAGGGTCGGAAACAGTTCGGGAATGACGGAGTTAGGCGAAAAGGTGCAGGGTGGGGATGAGGAAGGGAGGGGTTGGGAGGAGCGAGATATGGCCGGGGGTTGGGAAGGGCGGGTGAATGGGGATGGCGGGGAATGGGAAGGGTGGGGTGGGAATGGTGGGGGAGGGGAGGTCAGGGGATGGGAAGTGCGTTGAATGGGAAGGTCAAGGAAGGGCGGGGATAGGAAGGGCGGGGATGGGAAGACGGGTTGGGAAGGCCGGAGAATTGAAAGGATGGGGGATGAGAAGGGCGGGGATGCGAGGGCGGAGAATGTAAGGTGAATCATGGTAAGGGCGGGAATGGGAAGGACGGAGGAATGGGGGTGAGGAAGAAGGGGGACCTGTTCGGGGCGGGCGGAGTGAGCCCTGCGAGTGGGCGGGGCTGGGCTGCGTGCAGAGGAGGGGCGGAGGCGGCGCGTGAAGGGCGGAGCGACGCAGGGAGAGCAGTAGTGTTTTTGCGGCTTTGGAATCCGTTCTCCCGCGCGCTCCGCCCCAATCTGCTTACGTGTCGCGGCCTTCGAGAGGCAGTTTTCCGCGCCGCCCGCCCGGAACCACTGGAGCCGCCCGGCGCCGATTCTTCGCTTGCGAAGCGCTCGGTCGCGGCGCCGCAGTCAGATTCTCCCCCCCCACCCCACCCCCGGAGCGGCAAGACAGGAAGGAAAAAGAAACAGCCGTAGCTCGCGTACGCATTCGACAATGAAGAGAAGATGACAGAAAAACGGGTGCCTCTGAAACCGAATAGAAAGCCAATAGAAAATTCTATAACACGGGAATGAAGAAAAGGATCAAACACGTTTTTACCAGAATACATTATCTAAATGAATCTAAATATGAAGTTTCTTGATCAAATAACATGATTGTAAGAAATGATGTCATGAACAATATGTCAGTAATTGGAACAGAAAAGTTATAAACAAGTCGCCGAATTTCAGATAGTGCGTTAGTTGGCTACCCTGTGAGAACAAATGAATAAAACGGAAGTGTCACACTGCGCTCGTACGACTTATTTCCGCCACTCCTGCCAGCATCGGCAAGTTCCCCTGAATCCGTTCCCATTTCTTCTCCAAGACTAGGAAGGGGTGTACACGCGCGATCTGTAGTATGAAAGATAAGAACAGAGCGCGTTCGAAATATCATGGCGAATGGTTCCTAAATATGAAAACATTTGCCAGACGTTTTCTGGTATACAACTTGTTGTAGTTTTGTGTCACGTTTTATTAAATTAGCCTATTTAGTTATTTGCTGTGTATAGAAATAATTTGAAATCTGAAATGATTTGTCTATGCTTTAAACATCGTAGATTTATTATAACATTCGCAGGCGAACAATGTTTTTAACATACAAGAATATTTGTTCCCGACCTGAACGTAGGAATTTAATACAATCATTTTTTAAGTAATCTTTAGTAGAAGAAATAGAAATTAATATAATTAAATGTGTGATAACTGTTCATTCCCTTCTCCAAAAAAACTCCCAAGAGCTATGTTTCCAACAATGTTCCGCCAATCTAAAGAAATGTATACAATCCTTACTTTTAAATATCTCAGCAGTTCCGATTATAACCATTTGCAGTAAATGATCTGTTCAGTTGGGCCAAAAACCCAGTCCATTCTTTCAAAAACATCCCACACTATAATGGAGACACCAGCAACTTTCACAGAGTCTTGTGGACAACTTGGGTTCTCAGCTTCGTGGGGTCTGCATCACCCTGCTCGAACTCTACCATCACCTCTTACCAACTGAAATTGGGACTCATCTGACGAAGACACGGTTTTCCAGTCGCCTATGGTCCAATCGTTGCAGTCACAAGCACAAGAGAGGCGTTGCAGGCGATGTCATACTATTAGCAAAGACACTCGAATCTGTATTCTGCTGCTACAGCTCATTAAAATCAAAATTCGCGTCACTGTCTTCACCAATAAATTCGTGGTGTGTTCCACATTGATTTTTGCAGTAATGTCACCCATTGCTGCTTGTCCGTTAACACTGACAACTACGCAAACACCGCTGCTTTCGGTCTGAAGGCCGTCGGCCACTGCGTTCTCCGTGGTGAGAGATTAGGACTGAAATTAGGTATTCTCGGCACACTCTTCAAACTGTGAATCTATTAATATTGAATTCCTTATCGATTTCCGAAATGGAATGTCCTAAGCGTCTAACTCCAACTACCATTCCGCATACAAAGTCTCTTAATTTCCGTCTTGCGGATACAACCAAGTCAGAAACCTTTTCATATGGATCACTGGAATACATATGAATGATCTGCCAATGCACTGCTCTTTTATATCTTTTGTACGCGATAGACTGCCATCTGTATATTGGCATATTGATATTCCATAATTTTAGTCACCTCAATGTACACAAATATGTATTCAGATATAAAAGTATTTGTAGGTATGTGTATTATAAATCGTATGTAATTCTCGTATATATTGTATTACAATTAAAATTTGAAATTTTCAAAATAGCAAGTTTTCAGTTTTTGACGACGCTATAGCTTTTCTTTTTTCGTTTTCTCGTTGCTCTCAGAAGCCTGCGATGTCGCCCTTCACGAAGCGGTGCAGTCTCGGAGCCCAAGGGAAAAGGGCGCTTTCTGGAGCTTTGACAGTCGAGAACGGGCGTGAAGCAGTCTGAGAATTGCCTTTCCAGGAAGAGCTTTATCCTCAGGAGGCAAGAGCTGAGTCGAAGTGAGATATTTATGCGGTTTACGCAGAACTCTTTAACGAAAAAATAAACAACACATTTATATAATGCTTGCAATAATAAACGTTTTTAAAAAACGGCTACACGGACGTTGCCACGGAGTCGGCGGTGCGTGGAGGTCGTTTCTCGGGCCCTTCGAGGAGAGTGAAGCAGCGTCGATGAAGCCGCTCGGGGCCTTCAGCCTTCGAGAGGACGAGGTTGGCACCTGATGCTGGCTCGGGCCGGATGGCAGGTGACGACATCTAGGGCGATTGGCCGGTAGTTTGTCCAGGAGTTACCTATTTCGCTGCAGTCTTTTTCTTCTTCTTCTTCCTTTTTTTCTTCTTCCTTTTCTTCTTCTTCCTTTTCTACTTATTCTATATTTTCTACTTTTTTTTCTTTTGTATTTCTTCATTTTCTTCTACCTTGTCTACTTCTTTTTCCTTTTATATTTCATTTTCCTTTTATACTCCTTTTTCCTTTACTACTACTTCTTCTTCTTCCATACTACATCTTCTTCTTCCTCTTCGACTTATTATACATTTTCTACATTATCCTCTTTTTCCTTTTCTTCTTCATCTTCCTTTTCTACTTCTTCGTTTCCTACAAGTGTACATTCAGTACAATTCTACTACCGTAATTATGAATATACGAAGACATCCAAAAGGTCATGAAAGTGTGAATATTACATGTATTTACTAATGGGAATGTTCTATGATACGTTCTTGGAGGGATTTCCGCTGTTGTCTTGTTTACAGGAAAATGTGACATAACAAATACCAATGGAAACTTTCTGAGCACAAGCAAAGCTTTTGTGACCTACTTATGAGAGAAATTTTCTGATGGACCGGAACTTACACAGCAAAATTTATACAAATATTCTTTTAGAATCTGGGTGCATACCGACTGCATCGCAAGGTCATGTTTTTCTGAAGTTTTTACCTAGCTCCCAAAAGGTATAAGCCGACTCTATTCTGCTTTATTATCCTCCTTAGTGCGCTTATTGATTTTTATGTTTCCAATGAACTGTATAAATCACAATGATCGATTATAGTTTAACCATTTTTACCTGTTTTCAAGAAACGTTTGCCCACCCAACTGTTACGTTGAAAACCACCTCATTAAATTCTGTGAACACAAAACATGAAATCACCAATCACGAGCATCTTCTTAACTCGCTGCCAACACATACAATTCCAAAAATTCTGTCGTGTTCTTCTGTGTTCGAGATTTTTTCTGGGCTGGTGCCAGACCATCTTGCTTAACTTACGAATACAAATTTAATGAAAATCTGTACTCCTTTTGAAACATCGGATGAACGAAACGGGACGCAGTTGGACTATGCCTTCTCGGGTAGCTAAAAGCGAAAGGGGATTGTACTTCGATTTTTATATAATGATCGATCACATTAGGCGTTTGTTATAAAACCTGCCTTATAAAATGAATATTTTTAATTAATTCGCGAAAGTTCTTCTTACGGCTTACTTACTTACTTACTTACTTACTTACTAACTTACTTACTTCTTACGGCTTCTTACTTACTTCTTCTTACTTGTGGCCTCAAAAATGTACTTATTACTGTTTAAAAAAAGATTCATTTTGTAAGGCAGGAGGTGTAACAATAATCTAATGTCATCGGCCACCATAGAACAATCTAAGTAGAGTTGGGAAACGAAGTGAAGGAAAACTAACTGCGGGATGCAGTCGGGCGATTCGGGCTGTGCCACCGTGCTGTACAGGGGTGGGGAGGGGACACGACTGGCGTACGAGCGGACGGCAGGTTGCGGCTGGTGGGGCTTCGTCCGGCGCCAGGTGGACGGCGGGTGGCAGTCGACAGGCGAGATGTCCTTCGAGTGTCCCAGTGGCAAGCCTGATAAACAGTGGCAGCACGCGAAGGCGCGACGTGCTGGCGAGGGGGAACTTCGCTGCTTCTCCGCTGCCGACCTCTCGCTTTATGGAAGGAGCCACTCGGAAGGGGAAGGAGCTACGCCCCTCCGTATCCCTTCTCCTCCGCACGGCAGCTCGGTCGAATTCAGTCTTGTCTGGAGGAGAATTCTAGCGGCCGCCTGCTCTGATCGGTAGTTTTCCGTGGTTTCTCCGATCAACACCAGGCGAATGCTGGAGCAGTGTCCTACCAAACGGGCCACGGACTGCGCGCGATATTTCCTTCCTCTTCCTTGTCATATCCTCGCCCCTTACACACACACCTACACTAACATGCACTACACTACCACTTATCCCGGGAGACCGGTCGGGAGCTTAGAGCTTGTCCCACCTGGGGCGGTGCCTCGCTGGTGGGAGAGTCCTGGTTAGGGGAAAACCCCACTAGCCGACGGTAGGTCGGTGCCGGATCTCGCCATCGAGCGGGGGAACATCACCACTATCTTCCGAGAAAAACATGCACTACACTAACGGGACTATTCACCAAAGCAGTTGACGCGCCCGGAAACACGAAAAAATCAATCAATCAATCAATCTTCCGCACGGAGCGTGAGTCTAGCTGTGCCCCCTGTTGGTGCGAGGGTACTACGCGGAGCAAAGTGTCTCCAGCTCCACGAAGCGTTGACCGGAAGCGGTGGCTCAGTGCATCAACTGATGTCACTGTAGCGCCTCTCTCAGCGGTTCCCCGCTGGTGGGAGATACCTGGTTGAGAAAATCCCGTTAGCCGACGGTAGATCGGTGCCGGATCTGGTCATTCAGCGGGGGAAGACCACCTCTTCCTTCCGAGAAAAAAACCTACACTTACGGGACTAATTACCATAGTAGTTGACGCGCCCGGAATCACTAACAATCAACCAATGAAAGATTGACGCTGCGTTCTTGATGAGTTGATGACTTTGCACACATCATAACTATCATTTCCTTACCCAAAATCATAGGCATCATCTTACTTACTTACTTACTTCAATGTCACTGGGGATATGGAACAATGAAAAGTTCTGGTTAAAATAAAAACCTCAATCGTAAGAGATTCTTTAAATTTTATTTACAATGAAGTTGGGATTCCGGATTCTTTGAACTACCTATAATATATAAAATCAAATCCATGTTAAAATGTTCAATGTTCAGAATATATCCAGGCTATTTTTATTCAACGTCGCATTTATCGTTAAAATATTAGTTTCAACATTCACAGTAAAATATCAATAACCATCATGTTTGTTATTTTGTGACCTCTGGCTTTCGTTGCAATTGTTCTGGTTCTGTTAGGATTTTAAGAATTATGCATGTTCTATAGATCAAAACAATTCACACGAATTATTAAAGAAAAACATTGCTGCATCTGCAAATAAACAGGAAAGGCATTCAAAGAGTAATGAACTACAGCAACGCTACAGCAAATGGCGTTTAAAGAGGAAGTGATCACGCAATTTCATAGAGATGTTGACTGAAAGCCTTTTACGGTGACAGACTTTTCCAGTGACAAACACAAGAGCGTAAAATGAGTCAACAAGTTGAGTACTTATTTTTAAAAACTAAATACTTAAAACTTAAGAAATAACACGGTACTAATAGTAATAAAAGAATTGTACGGACTATCACGCAAAACAGGTCAAACTTAAATAAATACTTATAGAACTAGACCAATTTAAGATAATCCAGAATTCTATTCAGCTAAGAGAAAATCGCGGAATTCACCGGAGGTTACAGAAAGTTTTTACAAAAAGAAGTATTTAAAAAAATGTATTCCTTTATGACACGCGAAGTTTCTACTTTGAATTACAAACTTCTTTCATGAGTGTGCTTCTGACTAGAACAGAATTAAACTGCATTCCCCCTGCATGTCTCCGTACCAGTTACGATTCCGCTACATGGCTCAGGAAAAGTACACTTAAAAATGCTGTATTGTGTCCTTAATCTCCCTATGTAAGCACGAGGAGTGGATATACAGGTGAGTCACGTAACGTTAGTATCTCCTGCAGTTTTTGAACGGTAGATGTTCTAGCAATGCAGTTTTCACGGAAATGCATCAGGGAATGTATTCAAGTAATATATGTATTCATTTTTATTTTATCATTTATATTTTTCGAGATATTGTGGTAACTTTTTCAATGGAACTATACATATTTTTTAGTCTACCATGACGAGTGTAAAAAGACGAATCCAATGATATACATATTGTCGTATATTAGATAAGCTTTTTCTTGAGTAATTTTGATTTTTACGACTCGTATTTAACGAATGTTGTAAAGCTCCGAGCACGTGCTGACAAAGAGAGCGGCTTTAATCGATGGACTCTTACATTTAAAATATACGAGTCGCAAAAAATTAAAATTACTAAAAAAATGCTTATCTAATATATGACAATACGTATATCATTGGATTCGTCTTTTTGCACTCATCATGGAGACTCAAAAATATGCATAGTTCCATTAAAAAATTTACCTCAATATCTCGAAAAATACAAGAGATAAAATCGAAACGAATACATGCATCAATTAGTCTCATTCTCTCCAGCACTTTCGCGAAAACTGCATCGCAATAACTTCAACCGTTCAAAACTTACAGGAGGTGCTAAAGTTATGTGACTCACCTGTCTCTACCATAGAAATTTCTTCGATAACTTAGGTAAATTATTAGGTGCAATAAATGCACAGGAAGTCATGCAGCAAGCTGAAATTAATAGTGCCTACAATAGGAATATGAGTTCTTAGAAACCCGTCAGTGAAAATGGGTAAATAACACATTGCATAGTATAAACAATATTTAGTAACTCAAAATAAAGAATGTAAGTCACGGATGAGCCGAAAGAAATGTTTGTAGCGAAATTCCCAGAATCAGTAATGTTACATAGTGACAGTGTATGCTATTTAACTGCGAAGTTTCGAGAAACAGGTTCTGTGCGCAGCAGATGCGCCGAGAAATAGGAGACCTCGTGTTTCATCATAGGATTAACTTACAAAATTATACGTTATAACGGCTGAAAGTATTTAACGAATGATGCAATAATGTTTATTTACCGTACGAGTGATAAAAGTGACATTTTATTTTGCGAGTAAGAAAGGTTGCAACACGAGCCCGATAACTCGAGTGGCGCAGTTCTATGAGCAAAATAAAATCAATTTTGCCACGTATGTTATACACTAATTTTAGACAGCCTTACTGACTTTCATGTTATTTTTTCCAAGTATCCAAAATATTCACATCACTTAATGTTACATTAAGATAGTAACTGATGCAGTCAAGTGAAATTACTTGATTTTCTTCATGACATTCACAGATTTATCTGAACACTTGAGTTATGTCTCACTTTTTAAACTACTGCTAAAAAATGAATTTTTTAGCACACAATGCATGCCGAGAAAAAATCGGCTTTCACTAACGCGTGTCTAAAACATTAAAATGAGTTGGAAATGCAAGTTTGCGTAACGGAAATTTGAAAACTTACACAAACAAATGAATGTTCAGTAACAGTGATATATTTTTACATGCTTCGAACATCTTTGATTAAATTAGAACTCTAAATTAGATATGCACTCCCAGACGTAAATCTACTGTTTGCCCTCCCCCTCTTAAATGTTACTATTCTGCATTGATGCAGATTCGGTGGTTAGGCTAAAGAGCAGGCCATCCTCGCCATTAATACTGATATTATTATACATTTTTTGTTCGCGAATAGGCCGTCTCGGACCACGCAGACATGCCTTGCATTGGATAGTACATGTGATCCATCAGGGGGTCAACATTAGGCTGAATCCGATTTTTATCCCCCAGAGTTATAAGTTCTGGAGAGATGGAAGATGGAATGATGATGATAATGAAGGATGAAAGGGCGACACATTCATACAGGCATACACAACCACATCCTTGCCAGAAGAGGGACTCAAACCGCGATCCTCCCGACCGAGAACGTTTTCAGCTATCCACACCAGTTAGTATATTATTATTATTATTATTATTATTATTATTATTATTATTATTATTATTATTATTGTTATTATTATTATTATTATACATTGTTTTTCTCGGTATTCACCGGATTTTTATTTGACTTTGTGTCGGGTTAATAACCAAGACACAGGTCAATTCATGTTTCGTCGCAATTTAGGAATTTTCGAACAATCCTGCATGTGTTTAAGATGATCGATTTTTGCATAATTTTATAGGTATATTTTGGTATTTGAATAAGTTCCAGGTTTTTATGAATGTTATTTGGTATAACTCCTGTACACGAAATGACCAGAGGAACAATATGAACTTTTTGGAGATGCCATAGTGCCTTGACTTTAGCTGCTAGTTCTGTATACTTTATTATTTTTTCTGCATGTGCTGTTTGAAGATTATCTGTTTGTGGAACAGTTATGTCAATCAGGAAGCCAATCTTTTGCTGTTTATCTACAAAAGTTATGTCTGGTCTATTATGGTGAATAGTTTTATCGGTAACAATTTCTCTGTCATAGTACAACTTAAAGTTTGAATTTTCAAGTACAGTATCTGGAACATATTTGTAATATGGGCAGGTCATTTCTTGTAGGTTGGATTTCGCTGCCAGTTTCTGGTGAATAATATTTGCAACTTAATTGTGCCTATAGGTGTAATCTGTATGGGCCATTAATTTGCATCCTGATGTGATGTGCTGTATGCTCTCAACTGTTGTATGGCATTTTCTACATTTGTCATCTATTGTTTGAGGATATTATTATTATTATTATTATTATTATTATTATTATTATTATTATTATTACTATTATTATATTAATTTTTTGCGCAGGTGGGAAAAAATCTTTAAAAGGCGAAGAGCAAAACGGGTTGTTCAACAGTGTGAAATTACGTCATTCTACGCGACAGCACTAAAAATAACCACCTGTTTGTTCGTCTGACTCCACGGAACCGTTTTCGCATTACATCGGGTTGGAGGTTTTCTGATGGGTGTCTCCGCGTTTGTTCGGTCTTATACGTTACTTTCATCTAGACAGCCTTTGTTCTTCTTTTCCCGCAGGACGCTTTCTATAAAATGGGAGATTGCTCTTCAGGACTTCTCATTTTTCAGCATGACTTCAACAGTGTTCTCTGGTGTGAAGCTACCTGTCTTTTCCTTCAGTCTGTCGCTTTCTCTCTCCCAGCTTGTGCACTGGAAAATGGTGAGCTCGGCGGGTCTGATCGGGATTGATTGATTGATTTTTTTTTGTGTTTCCTAGCCCTTCAACTGCTTTGGTCATTAGTCCTGTAAGTGTAGTGCATTTTTTTCTCGGGAGATGGCGGTGATCTTTCCCCGCTGACTGGCGATCCGGCGCCGACCTACCGTCGGCTAGTGGGGTTTCCCTCTAACCAGGACTCTCCCACCAGCAGGCCACTGGCCCAGCCGGGTCAAGCTCTATACTCCCGACCAATCTCCCGGAATATGTGGTAGTGTATTGCATGTTAATGTGTATGCGTAAGGGGAAAGGATAGGACAAGGAAAAGGAAAGAGAGATCGCGCGCGGTCCGTGGCCCGTTTGGTAGGGTACAGCTCCGGCATTCGCCTGGTGTTGATCGGAGAAACCACGGAAAACTACCGATCAGAGCAGCCGGCCGCTAGATTTTTCCATCAAACAGCGACTGAATTCTACCTAGCTGAAAAGCTAGTGTCGAAAATCCTACCGCTGTCAGGACTCGAACCTAGAACCTCCCGGTCGGAGGCACTGCAATGACATCAGTTGATGCACTGAATTACCGCTCCCGGTGCGGGTCTAATTGATTTCCGCAAAATTTGCAGTAGCGTGATTTAATTATTATTGTTATTATGCGATATTATTATTATTATTATTATTATTATTATTATTATTATTATTATTATTATTATTATATATAGTGCAAGGTCTTCAAACAAGCAGTTAACAGTAGTTTGTGTGGTATGAATTCCAGCCAATTGGAATTGCTTGAAGCCTATTCTCGTAGTTGCTTACCCCTTCGACTCTGATTCTCCAATACGTGGATTCCGTTTGGGGTCTTTTTTGACCCCAAACATTTTACGTAATAGTCTACAATCACTTGATTTATGGATGTTATTCGGAATTATTAATTGAGAAAGTGATGATATTTATATGCTTTTGTTTACAACATCGCACTAAATATAAAATAATTTTTCAAGAAAAAACAATCTAGCATATCCTCATAAC
This sequence comes from Teleogryllus occipitalis, assembly GCA_011170035.1. Taxonomy (NCBI): domain Eukaryota; kingdom Metazoa; phylum Arthropoda; class Insecta; order Orthoptera; family Gryllidae; genus Teleogryllus; species Teleogryllus occipitalis. Next base: position 40,240 of record BLKR01003255.1, on the reverse strand, counting down.
TATGCACAGATGTCTATCATAATAGCAGAAGAATATTTGAAACAGAGCTACCAAGTTGTAATGGACAAATACCCCAAATTATCACTCAGAAACCGTAACATCATACTACAAAACAGAAATGGTTTTAAGTTGTTTTTTTTTGTAATTTAGATGGCAAATGAGGCATTTCTGACGGCAAACGCATAAAAATCAAATAATTCCCAACAAAAAAAACTTAACAACTGCAGATTTTACAACACAAGTAAAAGTTGATATAAAAAAGCGTATCTAAAAGAAGAAGTTCATGGGAATAATTTTCAGTGTGTTGCAAAATATTATTTGCCCCTGGGGTTAAAAACAGAGTGTAAAGGTTAAGTAGGGATGAGAGCGCCACAGAAATCAATTCCTCAAGGAGCCGGCCCAGACATAGGCGCCGACCAGGCACCGTATAGTATGTAGGTAAGAGGCACCCAAATAGTATAGCACTAGTATAGCCTGATAGGTACCAGGCACCGTAAGGGGGGCTGGGTTTCGATGGAAGCGTTTTTGATCTTCATCACTTGACGCTAACATTTATCAGCAATGAACAACGGGTACGCTGAGACAAAAAAATAGTCAGCAAGTAAATAGAATGATGTCAGACTGCAGAAATAGAGTGTGGAAATTACACATAACTGTATGTTATAGGCAGGGAATCCAGAAATGGAGTTAGTATCTTGGGTTAGATGGTTATACAAACCGTGGTGAAGAATCTAAAAGAAATAAACGTGATGGTAAAGTAAGTCTTAAATGGAAGTGAGCTGTAAATCAAAATCTTTAAGTAGCAATAGTTGATGCTTATATCTATGATATAAACGGGTTTAATAGAAATGTTTTAAAGGGACTGAATCGGCTCAAATTATCGGGAAAGTTATGGTATGGGATGATCAAAATCAGTTGCCATCAATCGGGTAAACCATAGACAAATCCGGGATAAAAATGTTTCAAGCACAATAAACAAAAAGATTAAATCATTTATTTATAGATTTAACCTAACAGAAACAAAATGATCGACGCATCTCTCTTCAAATTAAACAATATGGCAATTATAATAACTATTGTATCAATTCAATGAAATTTAAATAAACGTTTTAGTCAAGCAGGTGCATAAAAATATGAATGTGAGATGGACAGATCATAAGAACAAGGTGACATGCTTTCGGAGGTTACCCATTTAAGACAATTTCATGGTGAAATGTAAAAGAACTCTACCAGCCGAATTTGCTCAATGAAAAGCATATGTGGTGAGTGGCTTCGTCCACCCAATTCCTAAATGAGGACGAGACAACCAAGTCAAATGGGGAGACATAATAAACTAGTAATAAATTAAATGGACGCCTGCAATGAAAATCTAATTTTAATAATAAAATGATATAAAAATGGAATTGTAATTATATGTACGATATTAATTTGAGAAGGAATGTTCCTCAGGAGCCTATTAACCTGTCTTAGGACACTATCAGAGTTTGCTTGTTCGAGAACAGAACGAACTTAGTTGCTTCGTCCAGGAAACAAAAGTGCTATTACCCTAACGTTCGTGTAAGTGGAGGAAGACTGTTATCAATTAACACGACTGGAACATTAATTTTCATGTTTGGAGAACTGTTGTTTACTTGATTCGACGTTGAAGAGTTAATAAGTACCCTGTAGACCACCTTTTCCAAAGCGACATTTGTTTTGAAAGTTCTGTCAATGAGGACACATTGAAGCAAATTGTAAATCATGAGCGTTTGGAGGTGTATTAAGGGCCAGGTCTATTAAAAATGCCCTGGTATCAGGTAAAGGAATTCAGTAATACCGTCAGTCGGACGAATAGGAATTCAATACAGACTACAAGTGTGAGTTATTCATAAGCTAATGTTGAATTTCTCCCAACCCGAGAGTGCCCGCAATAGGTAGACTCACGCCAGTGCCCGCAATGTATCTCTCAGATATAGCTGCAACTTATTGTGAATGCGTTTACTGATATACGTATTTTAGTAAGTTTGTACATGTCCCTCCATGTAACTGTTACTGAACTGAAAGGTAAAATTTATCAAAATACTCGCAAAAATCATTAAACATTTTATTATCCTATAAAATAATATTATATAGAGTTACCACAAATTATTTTGAAATGTTCTAAACAAATATATATTTTTCTTTCTCACAAAAATATTTAGAAAGTCTGTCTTTTTCCATTTTGCGAGGTTCATATTTTTTCTTATTTTTCTAGAGACGTCTCCGGCACATCTTTTTTTTCGTAAGAAATTGTGACACTCAATTGTAGATAAGGCAAATGATTACGTTTTCTGAATAGGCACTTGTCGTAGATACGGCTGAAAGTAATGTCATGATATGTACCGCTCAGGCTAGGAGCTCATAATGCACTGGCGCCATTGCATCAAAAGTATACGATAGATATCGCGCAGCGCAGTGATCAAGTTGCAACATGCTCATGGGAAATGAATCAGCGAAATAATAAAAATAAAACGCCAGATGATCTCAGAAAAGTATAATGAAGGAATACATGAAATATCAGATGACAAATGTATCGCAATAATTCAGAAACAAACTTACTGTGGCTTGGATCTCACAGAGCTACTGCGAGCACTCCCGAGTTAACAAGAGTTTTTAACAGTTGGCTTTTATTTGCATATTTAGAAAGCGTATTGCGCAGAGTCCTAGAAGCCCTTCATATGGATTCATGCAGTTTCTCAGGTCCATGCGTTCTAGGGTTTAGAAGGTTGAGGAGCTGCCACCAGGGGGTGCGTGAAGGGCCCGCCTGGAGGCGCCTTTGCCTGGAACTTCCGGGACAACTTGTGCCCCCCCCTGCGCCCTCCAAGGGCTACACACTATTTACACGAGGCGGCGATTCTCTCGGAGAAAAGGACCCATAGAATCCTTCCGATGTTATTGAATCAATTGAATTTAGAACGACGCCAGGTCGATATACCGAATCGCGCGGAAGCGTCGCCGCCAGCGCCGCCTCGCTTTGACGGGAAATGACCGTAGGGTGGAGGGAGGCGTCTTCGCGCTGCCGCCCTCTTCCCCTTCATCTGCTCCCCCTCCTGATGCTGTGCAGCATAGTTAAAGGGCGAGCCCTTATCTAAGCGCCGCCTTCCTTTGTGCTTCTCCGCCGCCGTTGTGCAATGTGACGTCACGGCGACCAAAAATGCCCCGCCATCTTGTCGAGGAGGAGAGCGAAACTGGGTACACGCGAAAGAGAAGAGAAGTAAACGAAAAGGAGCTTACAAATAACGGAGAAAGAAGGAGGAACGAAATAAGGAAATTGCTGTGTGCGAAGTTGTAAAGATCACCAATCACTAGATACGAATGAGGAAGCCTACTTGTTAGATGGAAATAGAACAAAGAAAGAACACAAAGTGAGGTTATATTATGTGCTCACAGATAAAATAAATGTAAGTATTAAAAAATCGAACAGTATTCAGACATACAGACACAATACAGAAGGCGAACTGAGAAAAATGTTAAAGCTCTCAATATTATAGAGAAATAAAAAAACACGTCAAGATGATAGTCGTTAATAATAAGAAATATACTCAAGAAGCGGAACAGATCTCATGAAATCAAGAATAAAGTCTTATAAATGGGTTGGCAGTGACGCCCCTCACAGGATATAATTAATGCTGCCAGTCTTCGACCCCCTTTTATTAAAGAAAAAGCTGTCGGAAGAAAGAATTCTTCTGCAAGTCTCCTCCATCGCGTTGATTGCAAGTCCCAAAAGGACAAAGAAACGGTATCAACAGAAAAGAAGTGAAAGAACGTGGACCAGAAGTAAATACTTCAAGAGGGGACGAAATATATGAGGAGCCTCGAGATTAATGCATGTGAAAATTGGTGGGCATCCAAGTAAACGAAAATTCTCTTTAACAATTCCACTTTGAAAAAAAGTAATCAAAGAAGGTTAATGAACGAGACCTCTGTGATATGCATCTCAAATAAAATCAGGCGCTATCCGATTTCTGAGAGGAGCAATGGAAGTTTTTCCAAATAGAAATAACTAGCACTGACTAATATAAAAAACGAGCACTGTCTAATATAATGAATTAGAATTGTTTTATTAGAAATAATTAGTAGTCTCTAATAGAACTAGTAATGCGTAATAGAAATAATTAGTAATGTTCAATAGAAAGAACTAGTACTGGCTAATAGAAAGAATCAGTATGCCTAATAGTCAGAATTGAAATGCTCAGTAGGAAAAGGGATTATCCACATTTTTTGTGAAATTGAGTTATTAGCATTATACAAAACTTCAGGAATTATTCTTTTGGTTTAATATGTTATTTAAATCCAGTATGGACTTTCATGCGAGTGTACTCTGTTTAAAAGTTTTAAAATGTATTGAGTTATATGGTGGAGGTTCAGATAAAACCCTCATTATCACAGAACTATGTCTATGTGGGATAGCTCCTTGTATTACTGAGCTCGTCAATTAGTAATGTCACATAGACAAAGCTAGTACTGTGTGAAAGAGAGAATTAGTAATGTCTAAAAATTTTACTAGCGCACTCATTTTTATGCACATGTAAAACTGTAGCATACTGATATTGAGAATTTTACTTTATCCTTGCAACAGAGAGTTTAGATAATACCTATTCGAAGATCGATAAAATATATTCCTAGAATTTGCATTACCTGATGTCGTTACACCCCTGTACCCAGTCAGCAGCTCATAGCAGATTTTCCAGCTGTCCAAATGCAGACCAATCCCAACTTTCACTCTTTTGATGTAGATTAAACAGCTTAATTTTTGAGTAAGTTTGGCATACGTGTAAAGTAGGTTCTAAAGTGAAGCTTGCATTGTTCAACTTTATGGTGGCAAAAGCTGTTCACGTTGGCATTGTTTCTATCCCAACAATGCAAGTCTTTCTTTCAATCGTTAACGGTTTATGTGCCATCGCGTATAGTGCTATTTATTCTGACAATGCAACCTCTTTTGTTGGAGCAAAACAAAGACCGCGTTGGTCGCTAATGACCTAGATGTTGATGCGACCTTAAATAACAAAAAAAGATCGCGTGTTTCGTTTAATCTTCTGAACCCTTCAGACTTTCAAAGAGAAATATTTCTGCTCTATTTCTAGGATAAAGTGGAGTTTTAATTGCCCCCCACATCATCTGATGTTGATGGTACTACATGCGAAGCGGGTATTAAAATTCTTAATGTTAAACAAATGATTATTTTATTTAAGTAACTATAAAAAGAGTCTTAAATAAGTATTAATAGAACCGTAAAAGCCCTGCATCTGCCTTTACGTAATAGAATCAAATTTTGGATTCTACCTGTATAACATCTGAGTTTTTTCCCTTTGCCAGTTTCTAAAATGAAAGAGGAAAGAAAGACGAAAGATTACATGGAGGGCAAGCTCTCAGAAATGCAGATGTGCAGAGTAAAAAGGGAAATAAACGAATACGAACGAAACGAATCGAATCAGATACGAGAGAGGCTTTATATATGAATCGTAGGGTTAACCCACTATCTCGCTGGCCTGAGGGCTTCAATTGTTAGAATATGGAATCCCATGAGTTATGGGAAATATTACATTTCAGTTTTAGAAAAATACATTGTAATTTTGAAATAATGAATGGATTCTTAATATAATTATTCCTGAAGAGTTTTTAATTTCCATATCTTTTATGAGGTAATAGTTAATTTAATCGTTTGAAGACAGTGATACTACTGAAGTTATACATTTATTATTAATAATAAATAATGTTGACGACAAAATTAAAAATAGTATTAAAAAAGTATAAATAATAACACAATTTAAATTGAAATGAATAAAAGTTATATAATTGAAAGCTACAAACAACGAGACGTTCATATCATTCAACTGTATCAGTGGCCCGTACGGAATTCTATTGGTGATGTCAGTTAGTGATGCTACGTAGATGTTACCGGTTATCGATGTTCAAAATTAAAACATCGATCAACACCCATCTATGATTTAAAGCGTCGGTACAATGTTTTAAAATTGGTTTACTAATCTCTAAAATAAAATTCGCAAAGACAAGCAAAGACGTACGAAATAACAGGGCATCGTGGTCATCCTGAGTGAGAGATTGCTGGATGAAGATACTGCTTCCAGTGCACTCTATGGAACAAAACGTCAACTGTTGTGCCAGTTCGATTTTGGACCCGTCTCATCCATAAGAGAGGCAAACAAACCAACATAGCGTTCTTTGTACAGCGTCAAAAGGCCAGAGACGGTGTCTCAGCGTTTGATACAGATCGGTACGCACACTGCGCCGTGGGCGTTTGAAGAGAGAATTGATAGAGCATCAAAGGGCTAAACGCTTCTTCAAATGAGTTACTATAAAGAAAAATATTTTGCAGAAACGATATTTTATACACGTATTTGTGGTTAATATTATCTTTACATTGCTTTTTGTTGGTGGTGCCATGACACACTAGCAGTGGATACCTGGCAGTGGCTACCCTACAAGTTGCCACTGAAATGATAATAGTTCTGAATTGAACCTCCTGTTATTTATCGTGACAGCCATTAAACTTTAATTTGAATCGGCTTGAGTTTCAGGTTATTTTCTATTTTCGCAACTGTTTAGTGTTTTTGAGATGTTTTATCTCCATAACTGTTAACCGATTCTCCAGATTAGATGATTTTATATAAAATAATTCAAAATTCAAAATGTATTGCTTATTTATCCTTGAAAATAGATTTTATTACATGGAAGTTTTTTTGTTTTTTTTTTCTCCCTTTCAAAATTCAAAATTTAAGTAGTATATGACTTAGTGTAGGGATCACAGAATTTTAAAAATGTGCACACAATTCACTTTTCCCCATAGCACGTCATACGCCGTTTTTAACTGTTTTTTGACGTAAAATAAATAAATAAATAAATAAATAGTAAATCATGGTTTCAGTGAACAATAAGTATCTTGCTGAAAAAAAATTGAGAGTAGCTTGCATTATTCCTATCTCGTCGATAATCTCATCACCGAGGAAATCTTATAATTGCTGAAATATAATAATTAATTAAAAATGAAGTGTACTTTTGAAATAAATATACTTACGACTGATCGAAGTTATTATTTAAATGAAAATTCCCCTTACTAATACCCTTACAATAGGAAAAATACATAGATAGACAAAGGTTGTAAGCCTACTCATTTATATGAAAAGAAAGTTACATCTTATTGATCAAATTAAACATTGGAATAAAATAGCATGTAAATCATAAAAATATAACTTAACAGGTCATGTACAAAACGTTGCGGCGAAAGCCTTCACACATATGTAACCCCACGCTTGTAGAGCTGGAAAAATTAACTGTTCTTTCTTTACAGTTTATTTACAATGATAATACAGTTTGATGAGCATTTTATAGTTTTCCGATTGTGAATAACTAAGTTATATGGCTTATAACTATATATATATATATATATATATATATATATATATATATATATTGTTATATGCCCTATAATTTTCTTATTTTATTTTATATTTGTTTATTATGTAGGAACTTTATTTTATAGATAAAAATGTGAACTTTTCAGAATTTGTAAAACTGTTGCTCAAAAACCATGAACATTTTACACCTAAACAAATATTGTTTGTAGTACACACTTGGGAGTATCCGAGGTCATTGGGTGTGATGTTACCTCAGGTTCAAAAACTAACAACTAAACGAGAATATTTTAATCGCTCTTTAAAACGTAAGTAAACATAAACGTAAGAGAAATAAAAAATCCTTCGAACTTACACACTTCGTTCTCGATATCACGATGGTTATTACAAGTCTGGTCACTAGGGGCGCTAGCTTCAAATGTCTCCCGTTGTATCGCAGAATGTCATGTATTGTCTCCATAGTATTTGCTTCTCCCACCTTATAAAAAGTGAATAGTGCATGCGCTAACTTCTTGAACTTTTGCAACATTCAAAATGTCAGCGAACATAAGACCATTCTCTTAAACGTTCATTGCACTATCCAACAACAAAATTTAATAAAAAACGATGGAGCCATTTTTTGAAAATTTTGAAAATGTCCCAGGGGCTTCATATAAAGTGCCTCCCAAAACTAAAATGTTGGTCTCAAACTCATGGGACCGCGACTTCAGTTAAATCGATTGTAGAATGCCAATTTTAGGGAAAACAGGCTGTACGGTTTAGCTGCTAACTTTTTTCACAGACAGACACACGGACGGACGGAAGAGCAAGACAGTCAGACGTTTTGCCGTCTTTCGATTTTTTGGTACCATGGACACACAAAATATGGATTATGGCTACACCACATGTTAGAGGAAATTTTTTAATTTAGCAACTGGATTTATTTACTTTTTCTTTACCAGGGCCCTATAATAAGAGTTTTTCTGCCGAAAATTCTTCTTTTTCCCCGCAGCAGTACGGAACTCTCTCTCTATTGCGTAAGCGGCAGGGAAGAACTAAAACTAACGTCAGCCCAGAATCGACACCCTCTCTGAGTTTGGTCCTAACATGCTGACTAAACACCTGTTTCGCCACTGGTTGCCTACCGCAGGGTAGCTTCAGCGAGTGGTCCATTTGGCGTGCACTAGCCCAACTTACTCTGGGCAAACGGTGTGTGCTTGTCGAGTCAGCCCTGGGATGGGAGAGGGGGTTCCTGCGGCGCTCGGTTTTAGTTCATTGAAAGGCGATATTATGTGAAAAGCTGCAGCTGGCCATCGCAGACAATTATCCCGGAATTCTGGCTTAGATTACAGCATCAGTTGATTGATTCGTCAGCAGCTTTGATCATTAGTCCCATATGTGTAATGCATCTTTTATCACGGCAGATGGCGACGATCTTCGATGGTGGATGGTAGGACTTGGCGCTGTACTACCCGCCGGCGTGCGGGGTTTCCCCATCCAAGTATCTCCCTACTTTGGGGACCCTTCTACATACTTGGGTTTTTGTAACGTGGAGTCTGAGGGTATTACCTTCAAGATGAAATATGGCACGACGTTTTGCGACTTTCTCGGTCCTGCCGCAAGATGTCGTAAGATCGTGACAGTATCAAGTAGTGCTGCAGATCAAACGAGTCTAGCGGCACAAGCTCGAAGTTCCCGACTGGTATCCTGAAGTGTGGTAGCGTAGTAAATGTAAGTGTAGGTGGACCTCGGCGATGTCCAGAAACGTTGTTACTATAGAGCTACTCTTTGCCGATATCGCTGCCGTCCCAGCAGATAGATCCCTGCAAAGGGTGGTGGAAACAACAAGGTGCATTTGGCGCCGGTGCGCCCTCCGACCAGTGCTCGCAGAAGCAGTCGCCTGCGCGAGGGAGGCGCTGAGCAAAGGAACCGCTTCCCGGGCGCGAGCAAGCACAAACGACAAACGCGCCTGGTCAGGTGAGGTGGCAGAGGCGGCGGGGGTGGGAGGCGGCGGCGGGGGAAGTAGGGAGGTGGGATTTGCTGAGCGTTGGGGAGCGTGCGGGCGGCGGAGGTAGGGCTGCGACAGTGATGGCGGCAGGTGAAGGGGACGGCAGGGGCGGCGGAAGTTGGTCGGGGACGTGACGTGGAGCGACGGAGGAAGTGGGGTGGCGTGGTGGTGGGTGGAGGACGGCGGAGAAGAGGGCGGCGGAGGGGCGGTGGGGGCGGCGGGGCGGCGCGGGGGCGGCGGGGGCGGCGGGGGCGGCAAGGGCGGCGGGGGCGGCGGGGGCGGCGGGGGCGGCGGGGGCGGCGGGGGCGGCGGGGGCGGCGGGGGCGGCGGGAGCGGCGGGGGCGGCGGGAGCGGCGGGGGCGGCGGGGGCGGCGGGGGCGGCGGGGGCGGCGGGGGCGGCGGGGGCGGCGGGGGCGGCGGGGGCGGCGGGGGCGGCGGGGGCGGCGGGGGCGGCGAGGGCGGCGAGGGCGGCGGGGGCGGCGGGGGCGGCGGGGGCGGCGGGGGCGGCGGGGGCGGCGGGGGCGGGGTGGAGCGTGGGACGGCGGCGGCGCGGAGCAGTGGGTGTACATGCCGTGCGTTCTTTGATCCCACGCGAAGTGCTGCCTTTGAAGGCCGCTCGCCCTACGAGAAACGGTCGAATTCATTGCTTGACCGTTCGCTTGAATGAATTGCCTGTTTCACCCTGGGGTGGTTCACGTGGTGTTCCTTTACGCAAAGCCTCATTATCCTTTGCCTGTGAACGACGAAACTGGCCATTGTCCAAGGGAAGATACATGTATCCTTAATGGAGAAGTAGAGGCGTGCGTAAACATTCGAATTTCGATTACGTGAAAGGAAAGGTGTATTTATTAAGAATCTATCACGGGCAATGTAATGTGTATATAACACATTTAGATCACTGGTTGAGTCTGGGAAGGTGAATTTCCACTTAAGAAGGTTATTTTTTAATGGTTCATATAAAGTATTAGTGAATGCTTTACCCCTAAGTGGAGCCCTAAGAACCTTTCGAACCTTCATTATTTCTTTTGCTTCAGCATTTTGCTACATGCAACTCTAAGGAATCCTGGAATAAATTTACGTTAGCATGTTGACAGACCTGATTAATGTTTGACTACGTTCTGCTGACTGCTCCGCTGTGCTACTGTGAAAGTATAAGAAATTTAAAGGTAAGAGTCTCGTAGATCCATGGGCTCCATTAGTGTAAGTATTTTGACATAGATTCCCTATTGCATTCTAGTTTGTTGCGTATGTTTGTTCGCAGGAAAACATTAATTTTATACCAATACAGACTGAATGTTTCTGAAAAAGTTGTAATTATTGCATTGATTGATCATAGTTTATTTTCCAAATTATGATATTTAGATAATCCATAGTTCCATCCTGGAACTATAAACCTGTCGACTGCTCACCTCGGTAGTGTTTCGTGGTGTCTCTAATCAACATCTGGTAAATGTCGGACCAGTACCCTAACAAACTGGCCATGAATCACGCGCGATATTTCCTTCCTCTTCCTTGTCCGACTCTTATCCCTTATTTACACACACCATCACTTACTGCACTACTCTCACACATTTGGAGAGACCAGTAGATAGTTTAGATCTTGTCCCGGACTGCCCTTGTGGTGGAAAATAACAGCTTAGGGAATCCCCGCTAGCCGACATGTAGATCGGCGCCATACCTCACCATCCAGTGGAAGATCACCGCCATCTCCCGCGATAAAAAATGCACTCCAACTAATGACCTTTGCAGTTGACGTGACCGGAAAAATTAATCAATCAAACCATATAACGAGGTTACGCATAGTACATTTGCCCTGGTAAATTTAACGTGCACTGGTGGTTGTCGAGAGACATTTTGCTATTACGTACGTAACTCATAATGTGCTGGTTTTAGGAAAGTTATTCGTCTGACGCAATCACATATTTCGTATTCTTTCCAAACAAACAACAAAATTAGTGAAATCATGACAAATTTAAAATGCCCAAAATATTATCCTCTCCCCAAGAAAACTACTTATTTTCATTTGTCCGTCTAAAACGTCTTCATATTCAATTATTTCGATCGTAGTAGATAGTGCATCGAAGCCCAATGAAAAATGTAGTTCCATGATTTATTTCTTATCTAAACTCAAAGATGTGAATGACTTTTGACATGGACAACATGGACAACATGGATAAGAGCCAAAATTTATTGCCTATTTATCTTTGAAAATAGATTTTATTACATGGGAGCCTTTTTTTTTCTTCAAAATTTAAGTAGTGTATGACTTAGTGTAGGGATCACAGAATTTTGAAAATGTGCACACAATTCACTTTTCCCCATAGCACGTCATACGCAGTTTTAACTGTTTTTTGACGTAAAATAAAATAATATAAAATAAAATAAAATAAAATAAACGACGTTGTGTTAGCCAATTGGCGCGTTGACGTCCAGTGGCGACACCATCACATTGTCAGGAAATACGTTTACTGGAGTAGTTTCATTTGGTGGAATGTGAGGAAAATTAAGTTAATTTACCTCATATATTTTTGCAATAACATTTTTTAATTGTATTATTAATACTATTACAATTAAGAATAATTATTCTTCAAAACCAAGTGAATTACTTCCGAATTGTTTGAATCTGATTTTCTTTTGTACATCGCCATATTTTTTCGTTAACAAACATTTGACTTGCGATGAATCGATGGTTGTTTATTTTGCTAAGGATGTTAAAACCTGTTGCTAAAGATGTGAAATTTCTTAACATACAGGTAGGTACAAGTGCACTTAACAAACCTGCAGGGTTGCATGTTAACAGGGGTTAAAGACACATGTGACCAATCAAGACAATTACAGTGTCTCCAGCGCTCAAACGTTGCACCTTGAACGAACTAAAACCCAGAACTACAGCCAACGTTATTGAAATGAATCACGGGCAGGCCTGGCGGAAACCAAGTAGGCCTCTTTCAATGGGAAAGACACACGTTACATGTAATCAAGGAATTTTCCAGCAAATATTATCATTATGTTTTTCATTCCCGCATATTTACCATAAATGCGTCGAATTTTAACGTGCCATGATGGCGAGCCTTACCTCTCTGGATTTGAGTGGACTGATGTGTTAGCGAAGGTATAAGTCAAAGAAATATAAGGATAAAATATTAATTCAGAGATAATACATTTTAATTTAGAACTGATTTATCAACTAATTGAAATCGTGTTTACCACCGCGCAAAGCGCACTTAAATAAAACGTTTGTCTATCTCTTTCTGTACTCGGCCACACTAGCGCCCCTACTCTTCCATCGTACAGTTCGGTCTCTCAATTTCAACGGGAGTTCAGAGTCCGTGAAATTCCCAATGGCGACACTAGCGCTCCCTCTCGGCACCTGCTGAGCGCCGGGCAACTGCTGCCCGACGACAGCGCCCGGCGTGGCCACCCTGCCAACTACGAGAACTCCGCTTCGCAGTGGATAGCGAGGAACATTCCTGAGAGCACAGATCTCCAATCCAACACACTAACAAAAGCCACGAGAGATGCTTATATTTAGAAATAACAATATTCCCAGAAAATTGCAATGTGGTGGCAGAAGAAAGAGACTGAACTAAAGTCGAACGTATATTTGAATATAACGATCACTTCTACTATATTGGTGTCCCCAGTAGTAGGGTTTGGCCAAGGAAGATCGTATTTTCTAGCTTGCCGTTGTTACGAAAAACTACATTTACTTTTTCAGAGCAATTGAAAGTGTAACACTTCATATGGACTACCGAGATACTCGAAGTATTGGAAATTTCAATTACTACGAAATATTGAGCTCAGCCGTTTACGTGCATCTGGAGTGGAGGTGGCGATTATACAATTGAATCATCATGAGGAGAAAGAGAACAAGTCAAAAATGCAATTTTTTCTAATGTTGGAAAGTTGCTCTTTAAGTCAAGGCAAATTTTAAGTAAAGCAAGGTAAAAGTAATTACGTCATAACAGTCTTCCGACTATTAGTGAATTCACATGGAAAAATTGGAAAGGAGAATATAACATGTGTGAGTATTATTTAATGTTTCCTTCCTCTTGAAATGTGGCAAAAAATGTCTTGTTTCCTTTCTCCTCAGCACGATTCAATTGGTCGCCTAGGACAATGGCTCTTAATGTAATAAAACATTTGAAACAACGTTGTACACATTTACTCGGGAACGCGCATATAAACAATAAAGATAAAGTTCCTGCGGGGTAAACAATAAAACTTTCTTTTCAAAGGACACATCTTCAATTCATGAAATGTAATCTATTTTTTTTTTGAAGAAATACATAATCTGAGCAAAGTGAAGGATTAAACCTTTAAATAAAACCGAATTATCAACAAAAAATTAAAGATTTGGAGAACAAGCGAAGTGAAGAAAGTAGAATATAAGCAAAAAGGGAAAGACAATGAGAGATAAGGATTCTAGAATCACATTGAGACTATATCGAATAAGAGTTCTCTATCATAAAGCCGTTAATTTTAGCTGAATTGCTTAATTACGAGTATGCTCTGTGGAGTCATTGAAGTTCAGCAACTCAATTGGTTGGTTGGTAGGTTGGTTAGTGATTCCGGGCGCGTCAACAGCTTAGGTGATTAGTCTCGTAAGTATAATGCATGTGTTTTCCTCGGGAGATAGCGGTGATCTTCCCCCGTTGGATGGCGAGATCCAGCGCCGACCTACAGTCGGCTAGCGAGGCTTTCCCCTAACCAGGACTCTCCCACCACCGGGGCACCGCCCCAGTCGGGACAAGCTCTAAGCTCCCGACCGGTCTCCCGGAATATGTGGTAGTGTAGTGCATGTTAGTGTAAGTGTGTGTGTAAGGGGAGAGGAGAGGACAAGGAAGAGGAAGGACAGATCGCGCGCGGTCCATGGCCCGCTTGTTAGGGTACTGCTCCGGCATTCGTCTGGTGTTGATCGGAGAAACCACGGAAAACTACCGATCAGAGCAGCCGGCAGCTAGAATTCCCCTCCAGACAGCGACTGAATTCGACGCAGCCGAAAAGCTAGTGTCGACAATCCTGCCGCCGTCAGGACTCGAACGCAGGACCTCCCGGTCAGAGGCGCTGCAGTGACATCAACTGATGCACTGAGCTACCGCTCCCGGTCTGGCCAAAGGGATAAAAAGGCACTGACTGACTACGACGTGACGAGACAGAAAGGCATAAAACTTCAAGAAGGATTATTCTAGGCATTCAATGTTCAAGGAGGACTGAGTGATGTGTTGCGAAAACGTAACAAATTTTTAAAAAAGGACATAAGAAAGTGCAATGAACCTCAATTAATCAGTCAGATTTGTTGCCCATCGCCATTTTGTCATCTTACAGCATAGAAAATCTTAAATGGAACACAATTCGTTTCAGATGGCAAGCTTAAACAAGGGCTGCGTCAGGATAACTACCCTCGCGAACAAAAACGCAGATTGAATCGCAACCACGAGGATGTTCAACTATCGGGGTCGCGGAGAACGACTATTAATTATCCCTCTAAGCGCGAACTCGCAAGGCAGAAGTGCCACGTCTTCAAAACCCCGGAGGGAGCAGGCTAAAACTTTCATGTTCCTTGAGCACGCAGATCACGAGCTCCTTGAAAGAAGGACCGCGCTCTTGGTGACGGCACAGGGATACTAAGCGAGAGGGTTGATAACCCGACCGGTGAAAGGCCACAGAAGCCTCTGCAGATGGACTTTAAATTGAGCACGACAAAAATCTACAATAGATTCTACTTACGCTGCTATGAAAATCTATCAAATTCTTACAAAAATTGATTCAGATACGTAATTTATGGTTTCTCTTTCTCTACTTACTATGTACTTACACAGTAAAGATAATTTATAGAGAGTAGTATAGAGAGAAAAATGTTAGTCAATTTTTCGACAGAAAAACATTTAATTTATGTTCCTTGTATTAAAAAAGTAAAAAACCTTGATTTTGTGGATGAGTATGTATGTGTGTGAGTGTGTGTGTGTGTGTGTATGTGTGTGTGAGTGTGAGTGTGAGTGTGAGCGTGAGTGAGTGTGAGTGTGAGTGTGAGTGTGAGTGTGAGTGTGAGTGTGAGTGTGAGTGTGATGTGAGTGTGAGTGTGAGTGGTGAGTGTGAGTGTGTGAGTGTGTGAGTGTGTGAGTGTGGGAGTGTGTGAGTGTGTGAGTGTGTGAGTGTGTGAGTGTGTGAGTGTGTGAGTGTGTGAGTGTGTGAGTGTGTGAGTGTGTGAGTGTGTGAGTGTGTGAGTGTGTGAGTGTGTGAGAGTGTGAGTGTGAGTGTGAGTGTGAGTGTGAGTGTGAGTGAGTGAGTGTGAGTGTGAGTGAGTGAGTGTGAGTGTGAGTGAGTGAGTGTGAGTGTGAGTGAGTGAGTGTGAGTGTGAGTGGTGTGTGTGAGTGTGTGTGTGAGTGTGTGTGTGAGTGTGTGTTTGAATGTGTGTTTGAGTGTGAGTGTGAGTGTGAGTGTGAGTGTGAGTGTGTATGTGCGTCTGTAGAACCTTACTACCTCTAAATCGTTGTGTAGTCCGAATCCACGTTTTTTGCGTCCTCGGTACTGAAAAATCGATTGACGGCAAGTCTGTCTGGCTGCCCATCCGCCTGTCTGCGTACAACGTTAGCACCTGAATCCTTCAGAGGAGTTTCTCAAAAATTGATATTCTCCGATCAATCTGGACGAGATCAAAGCTATGCGACATTGAAGCGGTTTAATTTTTTGAGATTCTTTACATAAAACTGAACAAAATTTTCAAACTTTTTTAAATGGTGCTGGTGACAACAAAAAAATTTCCGATCGCTATTTTCTTTTATTATTATATTATTTATTATATTAAACCAGTGTGCAAGTTTTAATTTTGCAAATCATTTTCGAAACTGACAAATGCCTTTTAAGTTTTCGATTTTTTTCCCCATAAAACTTTTGTCTTCGAAACGGATAATAATGTCCTTTCAATAGGATTGCAAAATGGATTGGGGTCACTGGAATTGTATGGGTTTTTCAATCTCTGTTAAAGTAATGCTGCTTAATACTGAATCTTCCTACCAGAGAAAGTTATTTATTCTGCCGTCATGCAAAAATATTATGACATTAGAGAGATTCAACTATTTTATCTCACAATTTGTCGAATCGACAGGTCCCTCATCATCGCATCGTATTATTTTCTGTAAATCCTCGCCGTGAAATTCCTAGGATTTTCCAATCTTACAATACAACGATTAGGTTTTATTTCAGTTCACTGATACAAAGTAATATACTCCGCATTCAGATGACACTAAAGCAATCACAGAAGTTAGAATTGCATAAATATTTTTATGAAAGTTAAGGTATATTGTGCTTGTGTTTATACGCGAACCACTGGATCAAAACAGTCCATCCAGGCCACAAAGAAAATAGGGACCGTGACGGTTAAGTACTGAAATTAAAGAAATCTTCCAGAAAATGTGTTTGCCAATACGAAGTTGGAAAGGGGCAGCAGATGGGAAGAAGTCTTCTCCTGAGACCCAGACTCTAGGTACGTCGTGTTGTAATTGAATATGTTTGTTTGATGTCTGTCAAGTGAACACGTTTCATTTAGATCCCGGTGACATGCAACCGTGACCTTTCCTTGCGACTGCGTATCGATAGAAACATTTACTTACTCCGTTTGCGACTGAACACGGCCGCTGCTGTTAATGTCACGGGTCACCGCCGAGGGATGAAATGCAATAAGAAGGAATGCTCTGAGGGGAGCAGCGCTCCTTGTCCACTTACTCACCCATCCTCTTCATACTCTGACACCGCCCTCTGCACTCCACATTTCCCTCCTCCTCTGTTCTCTCCACCCTCCTACTCCCTCATCTGTTCTTCTTCGCCTGTCCTCTGCCCACCCTCCAACGTACCACTCGCGCAACTTTTCTTGAACGATAGATTGATGAAATGCGGGCGGAATGGGGGTATTAGTTACAAAGACAGCCACTAGAAAGTCAAACCCGCTAAGTGTGCGGCCAGGTCATCGCTCTGGATAGGCAACAGCAGGGACAGTAGATAGGAGTTTTAGGTGCTTTCCTTGAAGGTCCTGGACCTGCCTCAGACATTTCTTTAGATAATGTTAATAAAGCTGAACAGAAGTTCTCGACTATGAAAGCAACTAGCTTTGACTAGCTTCTATTTCGCGCCAACGAAGTTTTAATGCTGGGAATGTTGTCATCAGTGCTCACTGCGAGCTCTTGCCTTCAACTCTTTATTGTTCAAGGGAGGGGGAAGCAAGGTCATCGTTCAAGAAAAGGTGCGCGAGTAGTACTTGCCCTCCTCCTCCACCCGTCTCTTCTTTCATCTGCCTTCTGCCCACCCTCCACCTCCCTTTCCTTCCCCCTCTTCTTCTTCTGCCCACGCTCCGGCCGCCACCTCCCCCCCCCGCTCCCATCGCCGGCGATTCACTCCGCAACTCTCAACTTCCTACGCGGCGCCGCCCGCCTGTGCATTCCGCGCGGCGCGTCTGGTCGGCCGGCCGGGGGCGGGGCGGAGCCAGGCGGGGAGGGGCGGGGTGGTCGTGGCGGGGCGAGACGGATGGCGCGGGCGGAGCGGGGGGTGAAGTGGGGTGGTGAGCAAGTTGTAGACAGGTCGGTGAGGGGTGGGGAGGGCTAGGGAAGGGGCGGTTGGGGCGCGGGGAATCGTGGCGGGGCACAATGGGCTGCGCCGGTAGGGGCGGGATGGGGCGGGGTGGGGCGGGAAGGGTGGGGCGGGGTGGGCAGGGAGGGGCGGGGAGGGGCGGGGTGGGGCGGGGCGGGGCGTTGTGGTGCGGGCGAGGTAGGGCTTGGCTGATCGGGGGGTAGTGAGGCAGGGATGGGCTGCCTGGGCTGATCGTGGCTGGGCGGGTGAGGAGGGGAGAGGAGGACCCGGCGCGGCGGGGCTTGGCTGGGCGGGGAGGGGCGGAACGAGGCGGCCGCAGTGGAGCTGGGCTGGGCGAGGCGGGCTGGGGCGGGGAGGAGCGGTCGCGGCGCGGCTGAGCGCGAGGGTGCGGGGGTGCGGGGTGGGCGGCGCGGGGGGGGCTGGTCTGGGGGCGTGAAGTCTGCGGTCGCTTGGTGTCGAGATCAGACGCAGCCCCTCTCCCCCTTCCACCCACGCTCCAGTCACCCCCTCCAGCGCGCTTCATTGCAGGCCTGCCTCCCTCCCTCCCTCCCTCCTACCCCCTCAACCCTCTCCCCTTCCGCAAGCCCCCTCACATCCGCCGCCGCTCGTGAGCTGGCCTCGCAGCCTTCCAGGGACAGAGGCGAGGTACAAGATCTATCAGAATGCTTGTAGACGCCACACACAATAGTGAAACGTTGTGTCAATAACTGTTAAGAAAACACACTTGTTCAATTGTGATTATTCCAAAAAGAAATGAATATAAAGTTTTTGATTTTTTTACTGATAAATTATAGCGTGTTATGGCCTTCGATGCGGAGCGCAATATACACTGCCTAACTGATCTGGATTTGTGTAAACAGTCGAATGATGCTATATGTTCCCTTACGGAGGAAATTATCAGACAATTATGATAGGGAATTACAAGAGGAAAATATGAAAAGACAAACCAAATCGACTTAACAAATAGTAAGTAAATCTGAATAACTAAAATAAGGCAAAAAATTAAATATTTCATGTACCATGTGGCGTTAACTAGTTCTAATGAACTCTGACCTCAAAAAATCCCCGCACCAAAGATCCATGGGCTTTCTTGTCGCCGCTCGATCAATAGAATTGTATGTTAGTTAAATTAAAGTGTAAGTGGTGATGTCAGGGTTAAGGAAGATCGGAGAAACCTCGGACAAGTACCGATCAGAGCAGCCGACCAGCTACAATTCTCTAGACAGCGGGAGAATTCTATATACGAGGTAGCTGTCCAGCTACTTTCCAAAATCCTGCCACTGTCGGGGCTCGAACCCTAGGACCTCCAGGCCAGAGGTACTGAGACGTCTCTGTGACATTCCCCTCGAGCAGACAAGGAATCCGGCGAGGAAGTTGGCTTCAGCTAGTGCAAATCCCGGTCGCTACTAGATAGATTTCGACGTCTGCTCGAGGCTGCAACGTTCCGGACCGCAGACGGTGTCGTCGCGAACCGCAGACGGCCTTGGCATCTCGGAAATGCAGATCCCGTGCTGCGCTGCGCTGCGTCGATGCTGCCTTCTCGAGCAACTCCAAGCGCTCGCCCAAATCCTCTTCCTCACCCCTCACCCGCTGACCCATCGCCACGTCGCGCTCCTCTACGACTCCTCTCGCTCGGACCGCCCTCTTAATTCGCTGGCGGGGGTTAGTCGGAAATTTCCGGTCGCTGCCGCCGCCTTCGGCACTCCTCACGCCCTCCCTGGCGCCGCCCCGCCCCGCCCTGCCCCGCCCCGCCCTGATCCGCCCTGTCCCGCCCTGCCCCGCCCCGTCCCGCCCCGTCCCGCCCCGTCCCGCCCCGCCCCGCCCCGCCCCGCCCCGCACTGCCCCACCCCGCCCCGCCCTGCCCCGCTCCGCCCTGCCCCGCCCCGCCCCGCCCCGCCCTGCTCCGCCCCGCCCCGCCTCGCCTCGTCCTCGCTATGCATGCCCCGCTCTTGCCCACCACGCCACGCCCCAAGCCACTCCCTACCACGCCCGCCACACCCGCCACGCTCCGCCACGGCCCGGCGCGCCCCGCCCCAAACCACCCCGCCATGTCACGCCACGCCACGCCCTATTCCCGCCCCGCCCTCCACCCAGACCCCCCTACCCAATCCCCCACCTTGCCCTACCCCGCCATGTCACTACCTTCCTCGACCCTCGGCCTCCCCTTCCTCCCCAGGCCCCCCTTCCCCCAGACCCCCTACCCTATACCTCCCTGTCTTCCCCTGCCCTGTCCTGTCCTGTCCTGTCTGGCCCCGCCCCGCCCCGCTCCCCCGTCCCGCGTCAGCCCTGCCCCGCCCCGCCCCACCCCGCCCCGCCCCGCCCCGCCCCGCCCTACCTCGTCCAGCCACGCCCCACCTCCTCTCGTTCCGGATCGCCCTGAAGCTCCGAAGAGTTTCACTTCCCGACGAATGAAGTTCGCGACCGCTCGCCCAAGCTGCGGCCGTAAAATTACTCCCAGAGGAAGATGCAACGCAGTGCAGGCAAATTAATTAGCAGATGCTGATACGGAGAGCGAACTGTTTAGGAAACTGATTTGGTTTGGGGACAAAATTTAAAGTTTTTTAAAAAGTGTAATATTGCTTAATTGAATTTTGTAGACCACTAATGGCCTGCGGCTACAACTACGCCTCTCTAGTACAGTACCACACAAATTGCTCAAGAACAACAGAAAAAAATACTTTCGCGTAATACTTAAATAAACGAAATATATTAACAAAAATAGTTATCACGAATACTGCCATATCATTGTACAGTGTATTTCCACTATAAAAATTCTTTACATATCAAGAATATCAAAACATCTGCTGTTCCATAAGGTAATAGAGATGTTTAAAAAAAAATTTCAGAATTCCTAGGCAACCAACAAAACTATACTGACATTGCCATATAGCCAGATATTGCATGCTTTCAATTCCTGCCGGCATTGGAGATGAAGAATGTATATTAATTATTTTTTCAGTTATCTCGAAGCATTTCATTTGACTTGACATCAAGCTCCAATTACAGTGGATTTATGTAATGTTCACAAATTAAATTATAGGAAGAAAGAATAATTTCAAGGAGATTATCACCCCCGAGAACTATATTTGTTTTGTAGATAAAAAGCTTCGACTAGGGACAAGGTTTCTGCTTCAATAGGTAGTGAATGTTATATAGAAAAAGTGAAGTAAGAGGAGTAATCGCCTGTATCAAAAGTTGTGATATTTTTCTTAGTATCTATAAATTAATTACGACGCGGAGCATACGTTTCACAAACTACCTGGATATAATACCGAACGGAAATCAAATTATGAGGAAAATTAACAATTATTCTTAAACTGTAGAGACAATAGATTTCTGATAATTACTTTGATTGTTTCAAACTTTTAGCATTTTTACAAACAACGCATACCTCTAAAAATATTCTCGGAGTAAAGTCATATCTATGTCCAAATCTCTTGAGAGCTATTACTTAACTAACCCTTGGTATCACTCTTAAAAGTGTTTATGATACTTTTATCTTTCGTTAGTTGCTTTTTCTATCTTATTCATATAACTTATTGAGGTCATTTACAATGTGAAGCGAACATAGGGACAGCAGTTTGGGAAGGGAAAGCTTTTTATCTCTACCAGGGTCATTATTCGATAGATTTCATATTTATATCTTTCCTTGACTCTACTCAGTCAAAATTTCTTCCCGATCACTGGCATATTAAAACAACTTACGATACTACTTATAATTTCATCCTGCAATTCATCATTTGCTCTCCAATTGATGTTTCACCTGGATCGTTTATCTCTTAGTGTTCTGCTTATCTTCTTCCAGGAAACTATCGCGCACCTCTGTTTGCACATCAACTAGTGGCTTAGGGTCCTCGTTCTTCTTCGTTACTGTTTCCCTAAGGTTTACTCTCATGACATTCATTCTTTAGACAACTCTTTTTTTATTGCTCTTTTCACTGAATAGGTTTTATTAAATTTTATTATTTACTGATCTATTCATATTATTGCTATTTATATTTTTAGTATTATTTTTCAAAACATTAGTAATTCTGAATTTAATTGTCCTACCCAGTTATATATCTTTTGAATAGATTGATTACTGATGGGAAGTAGTTGGAATCGGCGACATTCTCCCTAAATTCGTTGAGGTCCTTATTCACCCGTCAGCAGGTAAGGAATAGGAAAACGGGGTGACTAAGTCACCCCATAGAAAAGCATTAAAAATTCAATTATATACTATCTTGTTACTTTAATAAATATTAATTTATTTTAAAGTATGTGCAGAGAGTTGATGACCAACAAGTGATTTACAAATTTATATGAATTAGTGTTTTCAAACAACATTCACAAATGCACTTCATGTGTTTGGCGAACATATAAATAGTCAAAGTAACATATAGACAACAACCAACAACATATATATAACAACCTTTGCATAAACCTAGCAATAAATTACAATGGACTCCATGGTAAATTTTCGATGAATCCCATCCAACATATCCACACGTTACTTTTAACTAAGTTGATGGAAAAGGAGTGAAAAAATACGTAGTACTTGAAGAAGAATATAAAGACATAGGATTCGAAACGTTGTAGTAAGAAAATTGAAAAAGAATAAACATTTTGGAAACAATTAGTCCCAAAAATCATTGTAATTCTTGATAGATCCTTTGGTTTTTTAGGCACACATTTATATTATATGAATTTTTAATATGATATTTTTACATTGTTTTAGGTCTCTAAAAATGTGAAAGAAATGTAAAAAAAAACAATAAAAATTCATATACTATAATTATGTGCCTCAAAACACCAAAGGACCTTCCAAGAATTACAAAAATATAAAAATATAAAAAAATAAAAATATAATATAAAAAATGAAGTCCTATAAGTAATATCAAGAAATTTAACCTTCGTAAACAAAAAACTTTATTATTGAACACACACACAAATCTATTTAAAGATTTCTAAACGCACACTGTTGGGGAGACTCTGGCGCCCCGCGCGTGCACTCCCGGATTAATAACAAATTCAAAATACGATTCCGCCATAATTCAATTCGCGGAGAAACATGAAACACCAGGATGGAGAGAAGCCGCGGATCTCATCTCGAACAAAGCCGCCGCAGCGACACTAACGCGGTGGGTGCTGCGCGAAGCGGCGCGGGCTGCAAATAACGCGCAACAAAAGAAGGCGCTGATCCGCGGCGCGGCGGCGCGGGGCGCGGAGGCGCCGTTCCGAGAATAGCGCTTTGAAGTCGCGACGAGCGCAGCGCGGCACAAGAGCCCCGCCCCTCCCTCCCCTTCCCGCACGCGGAGGCGGCGGTGGCGGTGGCTACTCCGCGCCACGCGGGGGTTGCAATAAGCCTGGGCACCGCCAGAGGGGGAGGCGGAGACAAGGCGGATGTAGAAGTGAGCCGAAGGCGACGGTGGCGGGGAAGGTGGTGGGCATGTTTTTATCGCCGTAGGTGGAGGCATTTCCGCACGCTGGATAGCGTGTGACGTACTGGGAATTAATAATACAGACGACTGATTCTAAATAAAAAATATACATATATTTACGCAATAACTTACAAGTTGAATTTACTAAATGAAAAAAAATCTCTGGCACCCTTTCTATTCCCTTAGCCGCGATACCCTGCGACCGTCCCCAGGCCTAGCCCTGGACCACTGCTCTAAAACAGGCAAGCAACGGCTGGTGCGAAGCTGTCGGACACTGAGTCCCTCAACCACCGTTATCACATGGCCTGACGCCAAACCGGTCTTCTCCTGGAAGGCCGCGTGCTAGGATAGCACCGGAGATATCACTGTCTTTCGACCCTCTACATGTCTCGTGTGGATGCTGTTGGTGCCGCCTTAAGTACCCTGCGGGCTCGCCCCTCTCCTCGTCGCCCCGATGCGTCACGAAGGCTCGGCGGTCAGCTTCCTCTAGGTTCTTGCGTCGCACTCTAACCTGCCTCGCACCCTAACCTTTCTCTATAGTAATTTTCGAGCGGTGCTTCCCTGCCCCATCCCCTTGGTCTATTCAACGCGTCCTCGGCCCGGCGCGTGCCAATCGCCCCCAACCAGCATCCGTCTTAAACGTGGGGGTGTAACGGTTTTTCCGGGGCCCAGCACGCTGCACGACGCCACAAGTGAAATGCAGCACCGACCTACACGTCGACTTGCAGGGTTTTTCCCTACCAGGTATCTCCCACCAGCGGGGTGGAGACAGAGGTGGCGGCAGCTGTGAGACGCAGGCGACGGAGTCGGGGGCGGTGAAGGCAGTCGAGGCGCCGGCGATGCCAAAGGTTAGGAGGTTGCGTTTTCGGCGGCAGTGCCGGTGCAAGCTGAGGTGAAGGAGAATGTTGAGAATATTTCGTTTCCCGTCTGCCAACTGCTAATAGACCGGCATGTGTAGTGCATGTTTTTATTGCCGGAGGTGGAGGGATTTCCTCCCGCTGGATAGTGAGATCCGGCGCCTACCTACATGTCGACTTGCAGGGTGTTCCTCAACCAGATATCTCAGAATCGGTGAGCTAAATGCTTGAAGGAGAATGTTAGAAGGTTGAGCTTCGGGCTGCAGTGGCGGTGGAAGTTGAGGTGAAGGAGAATGTTCGGTTTCCGCGCGTGTCAGCTGCTTGTGTTGTGCATGGTTTTATCGCTGGAGGTGGCGGTGATCTTTCCCTGTTGGATGTTGAGATCCGGCGCCGATCTACACGTCGGCTTGCCGGGTTTTCCCCTACCAGGTAACTCCCACTAGAGGAGTGGAGGCAGTGGTGACGGCAGCGGAGAGACGGAGTCGAAGAGGTTGAGGCAGTCGAGGCAGTGGCTCTGCTTTGGGAGGTTGAGCTTTGGGCAGCAGAGGCGGTGGAGGCTGAGGTGAAGGAAAACGAGATTATTTGGTTTCCGTGCGTGTCAACTGCTAATAGACCGGTATGTGTAGTGCATGTTCTTATTGCAGGTGGCGACGGTGATCTTTCCCCATTGGATGGACACATCCGGCGCCGATCTACACGATGACATACATGGTTTTCCTCAACCAAATATCTCCCACCAGCGGGGCGGAAGTATAGGCAGTGAGCTGGAGGTGACGGAGTCTGGGAAAGTGGAGGCTGTAGTGGCGGCGGCAATGCTTGAGGTTAGGAGGTTGAGCTTTGGGCTGCAGAGACGATGGAAGCTGAGGTGAAGGAGAATGTTTTTGGAGAATATTTGGTGGCTGCGTGCGTCAACTCTGTGAGTGTAGTGCATGTTATTATCGCGGGAGGTGGCGAGACTTTTGCTCACTGAATGGTGAGATCCAACGCCAACTTTCAAGATTTTCCTTTAACCAGGTATCTCCCACTTTCAGGGAAGAAACAGAGGCGATTAGGTAAAGGTGGGGGAAATAGAATTTATCGTGGCGGGGGCAATTGCTCTAGGTTAGAAGGTTG
Source organism: Teleogryllus occipitalis (assembly GCA_011170035.1). Classification (NCBI taxonomy): domain Eukaryota; kingdom Metazoa; phylum Arthropoda; class Insecta; order Orthoptera; family Gryllidae; genus Teleogryllus; species Teleogryllus occipitalis. Next base: position 14,889 of record BLKR01003255.1, on the reverse strand, counting down.
AGTTTTGGGCGAATGTGGTGGTGGAAGCCGAGGTGGAGAAGAATGTTGAGACTTTGCGAACGGAGAACCGTAATTGTAGTGCACGTTTTATCGCAGGAGGTGGCGGTGATCTTTCCCTGTTTAATGGTGACATCCACCGCTGACCTCCTCGTAGACTTGTAGGGTTTCTCTCAACCAGGTATCTCCCACCAACGGGGTAGTGGCAGAGGCGGCGGCAGCGGTGAGCTAAAGGTGACGGGGCCAAAGGAGATTTTTAGGCAACAATGGCGGTGGAAGCCTAGGTCGAGGAGAATGTTAGGTCTCTGTGCAAGGAGATTAATTAAGTATGTAGTTTCCGGGTGCGTCCACGTATACGATCATTGGTCTCGTAACTGTGGCGCATGTTTTTTTATCGCAAATGGCAGTGATCTTTCCCCGTTGGATGGCGAGATACGGCGCGGACCTGTGAAAAGATCCCGCTTGTGGGCATTTCCCCAAACAGGTAAGTTTGTGTAAGTAACGTGTGAGAAGGATTTGAAAAGAAAGAGGACGGAAACATCACGTACGGGCTCTGACCCGTTTCTTATGGTACTACTCTGGCATTTGCCTGGTGTTGACTGGAGAAATCACGGACAACTATCGATCAGAGCAGCCGACCACAAAAATTCTTCTCCAGACAGCGGCTGAATTCGACATAGCTATTTAACTAGTATCGAAAATCCTGTCACTGCCGGGACGTGAACCCTAGCAACCCCCGCGGTATCATTGAGGGTAGATGGCTTCTTGACGTTGTGGGGGGAGGGGGTGACGGCGGCGTCTTGATGGAATTGCAACCAGCGCAAGGGAGGGCCGTGGCGGCCGTAGGGTTGGTTTGCGGTGGCCTTGAAGGCGGTGGGGTATTGGCTTTGGAGTGGGAGTCGACCGAGCCTGAGGGTGAGGAAGCGAGGGGGAGACAAGAGTGAGGGGGTGGAGTTTCGATGGCGTAGGGGCGGGTCAGGGGTGCGGTATCGGCGAGGGCTGCGGTGGCGGGGGCGTTGGCGGTTGCATTGTCGACGACGGCTCTAGCGACGGAGAGGAGTCTGTGGTGCGGACGGCGACATTGGCGTTGCGCAGGGTATCTAAGGAATGTCGGATACCCGAAACTAACACCACCTCACGCCCAGTTACTTGTCGAGAAGTGACTCACGAAGAATGTGTTGATTGGTGTACAAAATCGCAAGAGCAGGAGGGCATTGTGGGGACCTGAGACACACACCACTAGAGTTTGCTATCAATGGGATCATACGGTTTGGAACTGAAACTTACGTCGGCTGGAGATTTCTGTTCAGAATTGGAGAGAGGACAGACACTTTGTTACCTAACAATTTGGAAGTCTCTTGGGGTTCAGTGTGTAATAAACGGTCTCGATTTGGATAAGTGAATTCGTCAAATTCCTGAATAGTGGGTATATTCAATCAAAAATATAAGAATATATATAACAGACACAAACCAACTATCAATGATTCATGTAAAAGGTATTAACTGGATCTATACAATTATTTGCGCTTTCCATTCAATATCCTCACTGGTTGTAATCAAATCTTAATAACACTTCCCATAAGTATGAGGCATCTCACGTTTCCTTCCCCATTGCCCATGGTGCCCCTTACTTTTTACTGAAATTTTCCTAAAACTTTATATTCATTTAACATATGACTTTTAAAAATCATCTTAATAATCTGTATCATAAAGTTATAATTTACAAACATTTATAACCCTCAGCTTAAATATCTTAATCGTGTTTCATGTAGGAATATTTCACTCTCTAGTTACTTGCCATTCCATGAATTAACACTAGATATTTCACTGTAGAAAAAGTTAGATCTTCCACACCATTTTATATCATTAGTAAGTCACTTAACTTACAATGACGTAAGAGTCCTTTAAACTCTTTCAAAAACTTATTCATTTACTCAGATTAGGTCATAATACACAATTCTTAAAAATTACGTTGGCACCCAGAGAAACTCTTCAATACAGAAACATCATTCTGTTCTAATGATCGTCTAATTAAAGTAACATTTTATAAATATGTCACTATACGTAATCAGCTTATGACTGAATTTTATCGAAGCTCAGTTTCTGCTTACGCTTTCCAATAATTTCTGGAAGTAATGGCGTCGACCTTATTTGTGAACGGCTGGGGACATTACGTTTTAGCACCTCGCCTTCTCCCGGTCGTGTTCCCATACAAGATACAGCTTACCTGAAAATCCGGGAGTTCAACGCGCCCTTGCACCCCGCTAAAGTAATGCAACGGATGAACTACGGAATTGCTCGCTTGTAGTCGAAGTACAAGTGAATAAAACTCAAAATTAAAGCCGAAAATAAGGAAAACTAAAAAGCAAATGCCATCGTATTAACATGGTATTTTCCTCTACGCTACTGGCATGATAATATACGTAGCTTGGACTTTCATATTACCAAGAATTTACTTCATATTAAAGTAAAAGAAATTATTTACCTCTTTTGAGCTTCTTAAATTCGCCATAGCTTGTGGCACCACCAATCCTCATAAACGTAACCGCTGATTAAGAAATGAAATCGTAAGAAAACCTCATTCGGACAGGCTTCAGAACAAAATGGACTGAACTATCTGTGAAGTGTCTTCACTTCCCCCCTATTCCCCTCTATTCCGCTGCTCTAGAGCGCGCGCTCTGACCGCTATATATCATCCCTCCTTACCGGTAGGCGACGGACGTACGATGAATTACCCCTCCATAAGATATACTTCAAAGCATTGAATACGGTGAGGGGGTAGTGTCCGGGAGAGGTGGCTCAGTGCATCAACTGATGTCACTGCAGTGTCTCTGACGTCCTAGGTTCGAGTCCCGATATTGGCTAGATTTTCGACGTTAGCTGGTCAGCTATGTCGAATCAGTGTGTGGAGGAGAATTCTAGAGGCTGGCTGCTCTGGTCGGTGGTTTTCCGTGGTTTCTCCGATCAACACCAGGCGAATGCCGGAGCAGTAACTTAACATACGGGCCACGGACCGCAGGCGATCTTTCCTTCCTCTTCTTTTTTCAATCATCACCCCTTACACACACTTACTCTAACATGCAGTACACTACCACATATTCAGGAAGACCGGTCGGTGACTTAGAACTTGTCTCCTGGTATCCCGCTGGTGGGAGATACGTGGTTGAGGGAAATCTCGCTAGCTGACGGTAGGTCGACGCCGGATCTCGCCATTCAGCGGAGGAATATCACAGCCACTTTACCGAGAAAAACATGCACTACACTTACGGGACTAATGACCTCAGTAGTTGACGTGCCCGGAATCACTAACAACCAACCAAACAACTTGAATAGATTGGAAACATATAAATATAGTACGAAAACGTTCTGGATTACCGATAACTTCCAGGAAGCAATACACAGCAAAAAAACTCACGTATAAAAAATAGTAAATCACTGGGGCAGAGAAGGATAGAAGAATTTAGTTGATAGTAAGATGTGAGGCTAAAAATAAGTTAATTTAGCAAAGGATGAAAAATGGCTTAAGAAATGTGAGGGAAATGAAAGAGTAATAGAAGGCAGTAGAGCACGTGATGCCTGGAAAACGTCACGTCAAATTAGACAGGAAAGATGAAAAGTCTCTTAGTTCAATTGGCGATTGGAAATTAAATTATAAAGAACATTTAACAGAGAACAGAATGATTTTTAAAGTAGATTATAGATTCACCTGTAATAGCAGGGGGGTGGTATTACAAGAAATAAGTTTTGGAGAAAACTTATTGCAACCTGAAAAGAGAGAAAATACCGATGCTCCTGCCGTGGCATTCCTGCCGAGTTGGTGGAGCGTGTTCCAGTAGCAGAAAAACGTGTTTTCACAAGCGTTTTTAATAAATGTCTTTGAGGAGATAGCATATCGGTTGAATGAAAACGCCCTTTCAAAACATCAATCCAATAGAAAGTTAATAGGAAAATTTGTGAAAACTAGCGAGTGATTGGCGTCACCAGTACCTTTAGAAGACTGTATGGGCGCAATATAAAGAGACGAACTGGAATGGAATGGAGCTACGTGGAAGAACAAAGCAGTTTCAGATCTGACAGATTTTGTGTGGGTAATATTTATTGTTTGAGACAGTTGACAGGAAAGCGATGTAAGAGAGGATTGAAAACACACCTGGTTTTCGAGAATCTGAAGAATGCGTATGATATTGTCCCCGGAGTGAAGTTACAAAATGTGTTAGTATTGAAGGGATTAGGAATAAATGCCAATTACGTAAGAAAAATCTACGATCTGCATAATGTTACACCAGGCAAAAAATTAGAAACACCACCTCGGCCGACTTCGAGTGCACGAAAGAGTTGTTACAGAGATACCGTCTTTCACCAACGCTGTTCAAAATATACAAGTAATTCGTTGACGTTACCCTCACACAATGGTTAAGAAAATGTATATACATGGGAGTAAAATTAAATCAATCTTACCTGTAATCTTTAACGTTAGCGGATTATCAAGTTATCATTGCTGTGGACAAGGAAGATGATTGTTATATGATTAGGAAAGTGAAATATGAATACGTCACAATACAAGACAAAATACTTACTCAAAGCGTCTGACATGGTTGATTTGGATATTGAAGGAAACGTGATAAAAGCACCGGGATCGGTAACTAGGTGCATCAACTGATGTCACTGCAGCACCTCTGACCGGGAGGTCCTAGGTTCGACTTCTGACGGCGGCATGATTTTCGGCACTAGCTTTTCAGCTAGGTCGAATTCAGTCGCTGTCTGGAGGAGAATTCTAGCGGCCGGCTGCTCTGATCGGTAGTTTTCCGTGGTTTATCCGATCAACACCAGGTGAATGGCGGAGAAGTACCCTACCAAACGGGTCACGGACCGCGCGCGATCTGTCCTTCGTCTTCCTTGTCCTATCCTCTCCCCTTATACACACACTTACACTAACATGCACTACACTACCACATATTCCGGGAGACCGGTCGGGAGCTTAGAGTTTGTCGTGGCTTGGGCGGTGCCCCGCTGGTGAGAGAGTCCTGGTTAGGGGGAAACCCCACTAGCCGACGGTAGGTCGGCGCCGAATCTCGCTATCCAGCGAGGGAAGATCACCGCCATCTCCCGAGAAAAAACATGCAACACTAACGGGCCAAAGCAGTTGACACGACCGGAAACACGAAAAAAATCAATCAACCAAACGAAAAAGCGGAAGATTTGGAGAGAAGCTTCATACAAAGAGATGGCATCCAGACACCTTGAAGAAGTGGATGTGTCCGACAGAACGAAATGGTAACTTGGATGGGGAAATCGTCGAACACTGTAAAACAGTCGCTGGAAGAAGAAGAACATATTCATTGAAACTTTAAAAATTGCGATTTTTCAGTTGCATAATGTTCGAAGCGAAATTAATGAAATTATTTTGGAATTAATTAGGAAATAACTATTAAAAATTATTTGTACAAAGAGAAAAAAGGTTATGAATGAAAAGGGCAAGAGGGAAATAGAAAGTAGTGGAACTGATAAACAAACTTGGGAGGTTTTGATGAGGGAGAGGAAGAAATTCTGGAAACGATTAGGAAAGGATGTCCGAATAGAGGAGTGGTATGAGACATTCGAAGAAAGTTAGTATGGAGTGGAAGAAAGGTGTGGTTGTGTTGGAAATTAATTGTGAAGGAGTCGATGGAAGGGACAAGTCGATAGGTTACTTAGAAAGAAATTGGAGGAATAAAGAAAAAGCAGATGAATATAATGGAATATCTATAAGTTATTTTTGTTCCACTAGCTATGATAAGAAGGCAGAGAAGCCGTTTCAGAGAATGATAAAGCAGGGATGGTACCACCGGAATTGAAATAATATATTACAATGCGTTCTATAGTAAGGAAATGTAAGAGTATTGCCAAGAATTACGGGTATTACCTTGATGCCTGCATTATATAAAGTATGTATAAAGTTCTTTAGGTATATTTTAGAGCCAGATTTTAAAGAAATGTAGGTAATTCCCATTAATCATGTGATAGTTCAGACAGTGGTCAGATTTTGAGGAAATATGTATGTTTATAATAGGACAATGAATGACAAAAGAGAAGTTTGTGGAAAGGGATTTTGTTGATTTAGAAGCGACCTTCATCACAGTAGGTGGCGACGTTTTTTAGTTTAATAGTTTTTAGTTTCATAGTTAAATAAGAGGTAGCAAATGGATGATTGATAGATTGTTGATTGATTGATTGATTGATTGATTTTTTCATGTTTCCGGGCGCGTCAACTACTTTGGTCATTAGTCCCGTTAGTGTAGTGCATGTTTTTTGCTCGGGAGATGGCGGTGATCTTCCCCCGCTGGATGGCGAGATCCCGCGCCGACCTTCCGTCAGCTAGTGGGGCTTCCCCCTAACCAGGACTCTCCCACCAGCGGGGCACCGCCCCAGTCGGGACAAGCTCTAACTTTCCGACCGGTCACCCGGAATATATAGTAGTGTAGTGCATGTTAGTGTAAGTGTGTGTGTAAGGGGAGAGGATAGGACAAGGAAGAGGAAGGACAGATCGCGCGCGGTCCGTGGCCCGTTTGGTAGGGTACTGCTCCGTCATTCGCCTGGTGTTGATCCGAGAAACCACGGAAAACTACCGATCAGAGCAGCCGGCCGCTAAAATTCTCCTCCAGACAGCAGCTGAATTCGACCCAGCTGAACAGCTAGTGTCGAAAATCCTGCCGCCGTCAGGACTCGAACCTAGGACCTCCCGGTTAGCGGCGCTGCAGATTTGATAGATTGTGTGAGACCGATTTACAATGTGACCTTCTGTAGATGTGAACTTTATTGAAAGATGTGACGCAGAGGTACTCAATGAACCCTCTCATGTTCAATATTTGCATCAAGAATTCGGAAGAAATATTAAGGACAGGGGTGGATAGAGGCGTTACGGTTGGAGCATATTTGATTATTATGTTTCGTTTACACCAAATATATCTGACTTAACAATAAATAATACAGATTCATAAACGATGACATATATTAAGTAGTTTTTCAAATAAAAATATGTAACTTTCGAACTGAATTCAAATTACAGCGGTACTTTTTCAAAAACCGAATGGACAGCATTAAACTAAACCAGAGGTTTTCAGATTTTTTCTATTTTAGGTGTTTCTTAATAGAATATAAAAGGATCTAGATAATATTTATCTTTTTATAAAGTTTTTCTTTCCTATCATTCCATAGTTTATCCATAGTCATTCATATCATGACATTACAAGCTACAATCATCAAATCCTTTGTCAATTCCAAGTATTCTTGGTACAGATAACGCTTGGAATTTGGGATCATAATAATTATTATATTAACACTCCAAATTTGCTAAATACAAAATCTACCATGATACGTCTTCATTGTCGCAATCATTACTGCAATGCTGTGAATTTTTTGAACTAAGAAGTCTCTTAGCCACACCTATTTCGGCGAGCATTTCCGGAAACGATATTTTGCTTCCATAACCATGTTGCCGTATTCTACACGTACTCTGTAGGTTACATGTTTTATAAAACTCGCGTTTACTTGTTGTACTCTCTACCATTGTCCCCGCAGAATTGTTTACGAGTATTTCACTCAATGTGACATTGGATTAATTAAGTTAATGTCACCCTTAATTTATTGTTCTCCCCTGGACATTTGTTTTCGTGCTTGTAAAAACTTCACATAATAGTTGTCTCAAATGACAGATTTGTAAGGGAAATACATGTCAGCAATCTTTTTTTACAATTTGCGACAGTTGAGAGAATAAACATTTAATAATAACATTTAGACTGTACGTTTACTTAGTGAAATATTGAAAGAGCATTTCTGTTAAATTTGGGGTACATATTACTTGGCAATGTTCTTCTTCCCTCCAAATTGATTATTCAAAAACCGTCCTTCACGGAACTGTTTTTACTCTAACGGGATTGACACATATTTCAAATTCTAAAAACATTGTTTTAGTTAACGCAATGTTTCCCTGATATTTACTTCGTATGATTGATTAAAATACTCTTTCGTGACCTCCCGCTATTTAAGAGATTGCGTTCAGCTTGATCGAAAATAGCGATATTTCGGCAGACCCGTTGGTAAACATCCTGTATAATGGACCTATGCTTGGTAATGTTCGTCCTTGGATGGACGAGGCTGTATAGAGAATCCCCTTCACCCAACGCCTATGACAGATGTTCCTACAGAAGTGGGTGCTCTATCGTGCAGAGTATTGGACGTAGAGACCTAGCTAAAGCTGCAGCCTTTGATCCCGCCGCCGTGTCGCACGGTGTGACCAGATGGTGAAAACGTGGCCAAAACTTCAAATGTGTTCGAATTCATTTACTAAGTTGTACATGGGGGTTTTCGAAGTCGCTGATTTCATATCTGATATCAAAATTACACAAAACAATATGGCGGATCCAATATGACAACCAAAAATGTAATTAAGACATACATAAGAAACAACATATACAAAACACGACGCGTCGTGTCCGTTCTACAGCCTGCGCGCAACCGGTAGGGGCGGTGGGCGTTCAGTGGAGAGAGATTTGGTGATTCGGGTTTGGGGCAAAGGTCCGGAGCGAAGGCGCAGAGAGGCGAGGAGGTAAAGGGGATGCCGACAAGGATGTCGAGACGCTGTTGTACCCAAGTTTGCGGGTTCAAACCCGATCGAATCCGTGGATTTTTAAGGGCGAAAAATATCCTTCGTACGCCTTCCTTCGGAGGGGAAGTAAAGCCGGCTGTCCCATGTAGTAGATTTACTGCATGTAAGCCTAAAAAAAGCCTCTGAGCAAAATTGATATCCGCCTGTTTCGTCACCCAAGCCCTCCTTTCTTCGCTAGGTGGTGAAAGGAGCGTAGCGAAATTTGCGTGGTCAGACGGAAGAGCAGGCCTGATGGCCCGAGTCTTGCCACGTAAAATAAGGCATTAACTAACTAACTAACTAACTAACTAACTAACGAGGGGCGGGGAAGGGTGGTGGTGGAGGGGTGGGGTTAACGGGGAAGGGTGGAATGGGGTTGGGGGTTGTGAGACCTGTGTGCAGAGGAATTAGCTGAGGAGGCTTCAAGGCAGGCTGCGCCATACAGTGTTCGGTGGGGAGTGGCGGGGCAGGGTTGGCGAAGGCGAGAATCCCAGAGCGGGGGACGGGGCAGGGCTGAGAATGGATGGGATAGGCGGGCGGCTCGGAGAGAGGCGAGGCGGAGCGGTGCGGGGAGGCACGAGTGGGCGGGACTGGAAGTGCCAGGGAAGAGCGTTGGGAGAAGCGGAGGGGCGAGTTGAGGCGAGGTCTGAGCTTGACGGGAGGGGGCGGGGCGAAGAAGGGGTTGTGTGAGGCAGGAGGGGTGGAGAGGAGAGAGGCGTTGGGAGGGTGCAACCCAAAACACGGTTTGATGACGCAGATCGAGATGGGATGGTGCTGAGCTTGGGTGTGGTTTGAACGGGAGGGTTATGTGAGGAGGCATGGGATACGTGTTGGGGCCGGCGGAGTAGGTGTGGGTGAAGCACACGGTTGGGTGGAGGGCGCGAGGTTTGAGCTTCCAGGGCGGGGCGGGATTAAGTAGAGCGGCTGGCTTTGGAAGAGGACCGGTACGAGAAGTGCATGGTGGAGCAGTGAAGTAGACGGTTGGGAGGGGCATTTTGGGCGGCGGGGCCGATGGGTCGGCGATGCTGTTGGCGAGGGGAGGTTTTCGTGAGGGGCAAAGTGGAGAGGGGTGAGAGGGGTTGGGTCTTGACCTGCACGGGGCTGCAGGATAAAGCGACGCAGCACACAGTTGGAGGGGAGAGAGGGTGTGGGAGGTGGGGCTCCACGGGTGGTGGCGGGGGTTTGAGCTTGAAAGGGGGACGGGGAGGGATTAAGCAAGGAGTAGGGGCGGCCCAGGAGGTGCGGGGTAGAACGACGCAGCTCAGAGTTGGGCGGGGTGGCGAGGGTGGAGGCTAGGAGAGGTTTGAGCTTGAGGGGTGGGACGGGGAGGGGATAAGCAAGGCAGCAGGGGTGCGGGCGTTCAAGGGCCTCAGGAGAAACACAGCTTAGGGGTTTGGGCGGTGCAGCGAGGGCGGGGCGAGGGAAGGGACAGGCTTGAAGGGCGGGCCAGGGGAGTTCGCGGGTCAGTAGGGTGGGGTTTAAGGAGGTGCAGAGGGTAGAGCGTCATGGCTTAGGGTTAGGCAAGGAGCGAGTGAGGAGGTGGAGGAGGTGAGGTAAGGGTTTGAAGTTGAAAAGAGCGGCAGAGAGTTAACCAGGGCAGCAAAAATTAGCACGGCAGGTTATGTGAGGGAATGAAACCACACACAGCTCAGAATCAGGTGACACAACGAAGGGCAGGGGCAAAGGAGCAAGTTTCAGCTAGGGAAGGGCGTGGCAGGAGGTGGGGCGGTAGGGGTAGGGCAGCTTTGGGGTCATGCTGAAATTAGAGCAGCATGCTCAGAGTTATTGGGAGGCGAGGGTAGGGGCGAGGAGAGGTTTGAGAAACGCGAGGTGGGGCAGGGAGGGGATAAGCAAGGCAGCAGGGATGGGGGCGTTCCAGGCGGTGCCAGGTGGAAACACGCTGCTTAGAGTTGGGCGGTGCGGTGAAGGCGGGGGCGAGGGGAGGTTTGAGCTTCAAGGGCGGCCCGAGGAGGGGTTAAGCCGGGTGATGGGGGTGGGGGTTGCTCAGGAGGTACGGGGTAGAGCGACACAGCTCAGGGTTGGGCGGTGCGGCGAGGGCGGGGGCGAGGGGAGGTTTCAGCTGAGGAATGGCGGGGAGGGGAGGAGGGGCGGCAGGGGTGGCGCGGCCCAGGATGTGCGGGGTAGAGCGACGCAGCTCAGGGTTGCGTGGGGGGCGTGGGACGAGGTGGGGCGAGGATTGAGCTTGGTGGGCGGGGCGGGTGGGGAGGGGAGGGGAGGGAAAGGGGCTGACAGCCGCGAGACAGGTGACCACCGGGAGCGGGGCAGGGGGGGCAGGGGAGGGGCGTGGCTGGTCCGGGGACAGCGACGGGCTGTCGCTGGCCGCTGCCGCCGAGTTCATTACGAGCAGCTGACAAGCGGTTTGATTGCTTCCATTAGCGCGCGTGCGACCCATTGTTTAAAAACTCATCCATTATTCTCTGTGGCGCTTTGTGCGCACGCCGAAGGCTGTGTTAATTGGTTTTTGTTATATTCCGCCATCGCTCGCGTCGCCCGCGATGCTCGATTCCCGTCTCTCCCTCCGTCCGCGCGAAGCCCGTCCAGCAGCCTGCTGCTGCAGCTGCTCCCTCCCTTGTGGCCGCAACGACGCAGCCACCCGCTTCAACTCCGTACGGCTTCCCAACTCTATTTTGCTTCATCGGTTTCTTTGTGCCAATTCCCTTTCCATTCTATTAATTTTTTTCTACTTTTCCTTTATTTTTTGTAGTGAAATTCCATTTATTATTATTATTATTATTATTATTATTATTATTATTATTATTATTATTATTATTATTATTATCATCATCATCATTAAGAATACCATCATCGCAATCTATCAATCTATCTATCATCATCATCATCTGGTAATGGGAAAACATGGTTCTAAAATGGCAAAGATATTTTCCCCAAGTATTTTATTTAATTAATTATCTGATTGTAGAACGTTTCGGACAATGCGGCTGATAGGCCTGCTTCAGGAGCTACTTTGCGTCAAAGTGTCTTCGAGAGACATGTGTTTTCTGAAGATTTTATATGAGATATTTTTTCTACGAGATCGATTCTGAAGATAATGATTGGGAAATTAATTCATGGTTCTGCTTCTATTTTTTAAAATTTTATATTCCAGATGTTCCTTCACTATATTATTGTTTCAGTGAATGCCTTTTGCATGTTCCTTCTGGTAGGGTAATGATTACAACTTCTATTATTATTATTATTATTATTATTATTATTATTATTATTATTATTATTATTATTATTATTATTTTCTTTACGAATTCATGCTGTCAAATCTTCCTTAACATCCTCCCTCCCAGCCGTTATTCGTGATCGCCTTTTCCCTCTCTGCTACCCTCCCCTTGCCTCTCCCCCCGTCACCGCTTGCGCCGCCAGCCGCTGCTCCATTTTTTATCAGGCGGCGGCAGCCGATCAGTGGCTGTCACGCGGCCGCAGCCTGCCCGCCCCCCCCCCGCCCTGTCGCCACACCCCCTCGCGGCCACCTGCGTGGCTGGGCGACCAACATGGCGGAAGGAGAGGCAACAGACGGGCCTGGTTTTAGGTTCATTGATTACGGATTCCGGGCGCGTCAACTGCTTAAGTCATTAGTGCCGTAAGTGTCGTACATTTTTTATTGCGGGGAAGTGGCGGTGATCTTCCCCGATGGTTGGTGAGATCCGGTGCCGACTTACCCGTTAGCTTGCGGTGTTTCCGCAACCAGGTATCTCCCATCATCTGGGCACCGCCCCAGCCTGGTCAAGCTCTAAGCTCGCGACTGGTCTCCCGACATGGGGAGGTTCAGTGCATGTAAGTGGAGGAATGTTAGTAAGAGGTGAGGATAGCACAAGGAAGAGAAAAGAAATATGATGCGCGGGGCGTGACGTGTTTGTTAGGGAACTGCATTCACCTAGTGTTGATTGTAGAGTCCATGGAAAACTAACGATCCGAGCAGCCGGTCGCGAGAATTCTCCTTCAGACAGCGGCTGAATTCGACCCACCTAAATTACCGCGTTCTAATTTTTTTTTTCGTTCTCAAAACACTTATTATTTATTTATTTATTAGTTTCCCTTTGAAATATCCTGAATATCATTGAATTTCAATGAGAACTTACTCTTTCAAAAATAGTGGTCCACTGGTGACCCTCATGTAAATATGGAAGTGCGGAGCCACGAGGGTCACCGGTGTCCCTCTTGTGTGAATCACATATGTGACATTTAATTTAAATTTTAAAACTATTTTTAGAAACATCTCAAAATGATTGACCCAATAAAATAAATATGGTGTCCCCCCTCCCCCGCGATCATTTTCTTGTCTACCATGTGGCCCCCAGATGTTATCCTTCGTTAAGCCTTCCGTAGTCAATTGATTAGGGGACTCTAGTTTATCAAGAACATCCTAATGCTTTCGCCTCGCATTTCAAAGTATTAAGAGCAACGTTGCAAATTTGAGGATACCTAAAACAACTTCCAAAAAAGGGCAACTGAAAACTAAAATTGTGTAAACACACGTTGGCTCTCCGAGTGACTGAGTGAGTGAGACTGTTTCGTGTTTCCAGGCGTCAACTACTTTGGTTACTTCTCCTGTGAGTGTACTCCATGTTTTAATCAGGCGATGACGGGAACGTAAGATTCGACGCCAACTTACACGTCGGTTTGAGAGGTTTCCTCTCTTCGGGTATCTTCTTCAGCGGTACATTGTCACATGCGAGGCAATTTCGACATGGGAAGCATGTGCGTGTATGGAGAAAAAAGGACACAAAGATGAAAAATAGAAGACTGCACAAGTTTCTGGCTCTTTTTAAGGTATTGCCCGAAAAATATTTCTGTTTACTTGATATATACCGATTGACACGAGAGTGGGGATTCCGTTATCCAACCACAGGCTACAAATGTTGACGATGTCGCAGTAAAGTTGTCGATATTTTAAGAAGAAAAAAAGGAATTTTACAGCGAGAAGCAGTTGTAAATTGAAGAGCGTCATTACTCCTTTGATTATGTTGCAAGTTTGCGGTTGTTTGTCGTCTACTGTTGTGTACGCTGATAGCGATTTGTTTCTTGCCTTTGTTGCTGCTGTGATGTGTTGCGAGAACGACATCACGACCACATGTTTGCCGCCCGAGTAAGTGGCAACATCGCTCACCCCCACCCTCAGCTGCCAAGTAGACAGAACAATACTTCTCCGAAATTTACCTAATATTGATCGAAAAATACACAGAAAACGATGAGAGCAGTTGGGAGGTAGGTGGACATTCCGACAGTAGTTGAATTTGACTCAACTATGTAGTTTTTAGTATCCGGCATCAGAGATGGCGGACCGATCAGAGACGCTGCCCTTTGTACTTCGTATATGCGATCATACCCATTTTTTATCAGCCTAGAAAACTCAAGAAAAGCGAAATTTATTAATGATTTTTTCCGTGTATATATATAATGTATTATATGATAATATTCAGTTGTCGCCGAGTTGCAAAACGCACGTTTTTATAACTTATCACATCCACTGAATGCAGTCACATCCTTGGACAGAAAAATATTGCAAATCAACCTGAGAGACAGAAATCGAAATGAGATACGGGACAGGACTGAGATACTGGATGGAGCAACTCAAGCAGCAAGACTGAAATGGAGTTGGTGCGGGCACATCATGAGGCAACAACCACAACGCTGGACTTACTCAACAACAGTATGGGACCCACGAACGGGCTGGTGATTTCCAGTTAGGCAGCACAAAATATGTATTTAAAAGGGTGCTTGCAAACAAGTGGTCAAGGGAAACGAGAGACACAGATAAGTGGAAGGCATCCATCAAAGAATTTGTGATAAACAGAAAAAGTGTAATTTGAGGGTTTTAAGTGTGTTTCTGTTTTGTTTTTGTAATGTACTTCATGGGAAAAGCGGTTTAGAGTAAAGGTCAAGCGAGAGACTGAGAGAAGTGGAAGACATTGACGGAAGAGTTTGAGGCATAGAGAAAATTTTCATTTTGTGTCAAATTGTGTAATTAGGCGTAATTTCATTTTGTGTCATTTTGAGCAAAAGCAATTTCATTTTATTTAAATGAGAAAGCCAACTTTTCACCTTGCTGATGCAGGCCTTTGCTCTTAAAAGAATTTTATAGGTTCAATAAATAAATAAATAAATAAATAAATAAATAAATAAATAAATAAATAAATAAATAAATAAATAAATAAATAAATAAATAAATAAATAAATAAATAAATAAATAAATAAATAAATAAATAAATAAATAAATAAATAAATATAAATAAATAAAT